>JAKUCV010001361.1:74590-203942 GCA_028386065.3 Turnera subulata
CCCCCCCCCCCCCCCCCCCCCTCTCTCAAAAGTTACTTAATAAATATAGTTAAATAACAGACTTAAAAGTAAGCATGCTCTTGCTCTTTTAAATAATCAGTCTTCTTCGGATGTTATATGGGAAAGTTGTGTCCCAAAGTCAATTCAACCTATTGTAATTCCTGAGATGTCTAATTCATAAATGAAAATGCAATGATTCATAAATGAAAATGCAATGATTTCCTGAAAAAGAAAAAAAAAAGTAAGCATTCAGATTGGTTTGCAACTACTCCTAATGATAAATATATAAAATTACAATATATCTAGACTTTAAATTTATAGATAAATTAGAAATTAAATTTCTTTTAAAACTAACTGATGAAACAATACTATTTTTATTTTTATTTTATGGAACCTATTAAATATAATCATAAAATCCACTACAATTTATATAAATAAGTTATTCAAGAAATACTCGAAATAGATTTGAGGATAATTCTAACCGGACTTAAGTCAAGCTTTCAGTCAAACTTAATAGTGCTGAGCTTGATGGACTTACAGGCTCAATCAAACTCTCAATGATGTGCCCAATCAAGATTCCAACAAACATATTCGAGTTAAACTTAACTACGCTGGTTTCAATTTGAAGCCAAAATAGAAAACGGGTCAATCATATTTTTTATCCTTGTGTTTATGGGTTTGAATATTTTTCATCTTTGTGTTACAAAATGGACATTTTTCATCCTTGTGTTTATTTTTTGGGACATTTTTCATTTTCTCCGATTTTCCGAAAAGAAAATGCTGATGTGTCAACTTTTAAATTGACATGTCAGCTTTTGTGGGCCCACAACAAGATAAAAACACCCAACCCGAACCACACCAAACTGAAACCACCCAACCCCAAAACCAACCAATCCGCCCATCTATTCATCGAAGGCAAACCAAAAACGAGAATAGAGAAAGGAAGAAGGGAAGAATAAAAAAAAAAAAAAAGGAAAAAAAAGCCCCCCCACCCACAGCCAAAACGGTGACATTTTGGCCAGCCACCTTCTTCTTAGCCGTCATCCATATCTTTGGAGTCACCACTCGAATTTTATTGTAGGGCAAAATTCAGGGAAAAACCTTGCTTAGGCAACCAATGGCTCCTTAAGGCAACCGATTAAGCGAACCAAAGATGTGGACCCAGGGTTTGTCACAGATGGGAAGGTGTTAGGCACCCATCCATGTTGGGGCGAGATCACGTGTAATTAAAGATCAACGTATGCCACATGCACAAACAAACAATAACAAAAACAAAACTAAAATTAAATATCAAAACAGAAAAATAAAATAAAATTGAGCTTGCGTTTCCACCACTAGAAATTGCCTACGTACCCCCTGATAATGGGTTCAAAGCTCACTTAGTTCTTAATGCATCACATAACCATTACATCATCATCATCACGTCACAACAGCCATACAAAAAGAGAGTTAGAATGGATTACCTCTTGATGTCCTCCTCTAGCTCCTACTTGCTTACCACTTCTTAGCAGAATTTTAGATGAACTTCAACAGGAAATTCGGGACAGAAAGAAGACGAACCGGCATCTGATGTCAACAGCAAACTTGTAGATATTCCTCTTAGCTTTCTAGGGACTCCAAGAACGCATAAAATTGACGCCTACAGTTTCAAATATGGCGATTCTTCTGGGGCTGCCTACACAGGAATTCTCTACTCGGGTTCCTCCTCTACTTCTCCACAAGCTTGCTCCAATCCGCCTCCTTCTTCTTCCTTTCTTACTCTCCTCTTGCTGCTGCCTTGCTGCTACTCCTTTCCACAAAATTCCTCCAGAATTTTAACCCTTAAAAGGATTCCTAATCATGGAATTAGAGAATTATTCCAAGCACCTAAGCTTATGTGCGTATAGAGGGGGAAGAGAGTAATTGTTTGAAATGCCCCGACCCGTATTTACCAGCCTCAGTAAACACGTGCCGGAACTGTACAATAGTAAATACAACACGAGACACGGCCCAACGGCCCAAAGATAATATCAATGAATATAACAGAGAAACTGGCCCAACGGCCAACGTAATCAAAATAAACATCAGAAATCTGGCCCTTCGGCCAAACATCAAAACACATCACCCAAACTCGGGAACCCAAATTATAGCACAGCGGAAGCAATTATAATCTCAATACACCATATGCAAAACCTGATGCAATCTAATGGATCCGAGTCCTGTCCGAGGGATAACGCCGCTGCCTGTCTGAAATACGTCATACCTGAACCACAAATAACCCAACCTACAGGATGAAAGCCCGCAGGTGAGGGGTGAGTCCGAAGTGCTCACCGGTAAATTTAACACAATCATGGATAAACAGAGATATGCAGACAACCATAATACTTTAAGAAGAAACACAATAATACTTCAAAGAAGAAATACTCGCAACAACAGCCACAACATACCAAACCAAAGACTCAACCCAAACACACCAAAGACTTAATTATTATTCCAATTTTATCTTCCGGGCCCCGTCACGGATAAGCTAGGGTCGTACTAGGTTATCAACCTGTTCCTGGTGCTAGATCAAAAGAACCCGTGATCAACATCCCAATCAAACCGGCATCAACATGCCCATCACAAGTAACCCAGATCATGGACACCACAGAACAGTCTCAAACCATCCGGTCGTACCTCTACTTACCACGTGACAATTAAGTCATATCCATTCTAAAACCAACAGGAATCGACATCCCAAACCCAAAACCAGAAGACACGACTCACTCATTAACTTTTCTAATTTTAATATCCAGACCCCGTCACTGGACAAGCTAGGGTCGTACCTGGTTATTAACTAATTCCGGATGCCAGGCCAAACGTAACCCGGGATCAACATCCCAATAACAAACCAATCCGGGATCAACATCCCAATATCCAAATCAAATTGGGATCAACATCCCATAACCAAGAAACTGACCATGGCCACCACAGAACTAGCCTCTAACCATCTAGTCGTACCACTACTTTCCACGTGACAATTAAATCATCATCATTTCCAATTTTCATTTCCAATATCCATTATCCTTTTCTCAATTATCCATAATCAACAGTCCAACATCAATCTCAACACAATATCCAAAGATTCAACAACAGCCAACACAACAGTTCAATCAAGCAAAACAATATCAAAGAATCACACACAGAACCAACATCAACAAATCCATATCATCAATTATCCAACATTAATACATATCATCACAATTTCCAATATTTATTTTCTCCAATTATTCAACTTTCCATTATCACATGTTATTCAACAGACCCAACCAACAACAATTTCATAACACCAATTATTCACCATTAATAGTTCAACATCAATTACAACACAATATTCACAGAACCAATAACACAGTCCAACAACAGCAACAACAATAACCATAACAGTCAAATAACCAACAATGACCATCTCAGCAGTTGAATCAAACAACAAAACACACAAAGTACTACAGGCACATATCAAGGGTTATCCATCCTCACCTTAGCCGATTACTCAACTCTTAAAACATCAACCGGTCCAAAGCCGGTTCCTCGGGAAACTGCTCGATATCAAAACCTATCGACAAAACAACATGCTCACATAAATGCACATAATCGGTATGCTATGATGCCATAAACTGTAAATTAAACCCCCCTCGGTTATACGTCATCATTTATTATTTAATTTCAAGTGCCAAAAATATACTATACATATGCCCGGTTATTATTCCGGTATTGTACTTTGATATTACCCTTCCCAAAATATTTGGTAAAATAATTATTACTATCACTTATATTCTTTTCCAAGAGTAATAGCTATCATAAAATAGTCTTCCTAGAAGTTAATCATATATGTCTATATATATATATATATATATATATATATATATTTTTTCCGGTAAAACATTTCCATAGCATGAATCCTTTAGAGTCTTACTATAATTTAATAATTTGTTATAACCACTTTAGTCTCTTGAAATTAATATATGAAAGTAATTACTTTCTTTTATTTTCACAAAGTATAATCGTATACTGTATATTCTTATATTTTCAAGAAAAATAACCCATAATATATATTTTTTTCCAGATTATTTATTCCCAATATTATATTTCTTTCACTATTTCGAATTGGGTCAAACAATTTAACCAAATTCCAAACCCATAAGCCCATCAGGTTCAGCCCACAAGACCTTGATGCAAGCCCAAGCCACAAGGCCCAGGTGCAAGCATCACCAGTCCATGGCCCGACCTAACATTGCCCGGGCCAACCCGACCCATTACTGTTTCACCCGGGTCATCTTTAACCTCGGGTCACACTCACTTTGTGTGGGTTGACAGTGGCGGCGCGTCAAGGAGATGGCGGCACGACGAGGGTACGATGCCGAGACAAGGTAGAGGAGGTCGAGCAGGTGCTCGTCGGTGGCGAACGCGAGCGATTATGGGCCTGTCGGCACCGCGTGAGGAGGAGGCGAGGGTGGCACGATGCGAAGGAGTCGCCGGTGGTGACTGCGATCGAGGCGGAGGCGAGCTACTGGTGACGGGTCTGACGGTGCGATGAAGGCGACACGAGGAGGGATCGTCGCGGCGGCTTACTCGTCGTCGGCGACTGGCGGCAGCAGGGAGGTAGAGAGGAGAAGATGATGGTGGCGAGGACGGCGTGCGTGGTGAAGGTGGTCGATGGTGGTGCAAGCAGTTAGTGGAGGCTCGGCCGGTGGTGGCGGTTCACAGGGAGGAGAAGAGGGAAGAGGAAGTGAAGGTGTGGGGGTGTTGGGTATCCCAAAACGACAGCGTGTGTGGGGGCTGGTGTGTGCTTGTTGTTGTTTTTTTTTTTTTACAGGTGCTTATTGTACTGTGTTTGTGTTTTGCAGAGGAGGGATGGTTACTGGAAGTGGGTTTTGGAGAGGAAAAGATGAAGATGAAGGCTGGTGGTGTGGTGTACTGGAAAAGCAGGAAACACGGGTTATAGGCATGCATGGATACTGGTTACACAAGAAAGGCAAGGCACGAGCGACGCAGGAAGAAGGCGACGACAGCCTACATAATTGAGCCTCAATTATGCAGGTTTGTCTGCAAAGCAAAGCGGGGGCCGTCCGGACCAGAAAATAACTGCATAACCCCTTAGTTATTTTCCGGTGTGATTTTTCTGAGGATTCCGGGACCCGAAAAATATCAACTTTGGTCTGGAAAATCCACGGGAAAAACCTTGGTTTCGAAAAGCGATGCCCGATTTACCTTCAATTAATTACCCAAGATTAAATTCAAAGGTAAATCACTACATAACGACTTTTATAGTCCCGGTAAAAATCCAAATTTTTACCCGGGCTGTTACATTGTTTGAATGAGGGTGAATGGGGGGGTCCTATTTATAGTGTTTAGGGGGTCTGGATGTGGTGTTGATCTAAGGGTCAGGATTGAATCCCTAGATCCAACGGTAGATACCCAAAATCAAGAGAACAAGAAAAATCTGGAAAATTGTCAAAACTGGGAACGATGACCGTCCAGCCACAACGGTCATGTCGTGGTGACCGCCATGTGTTGGCGGTCAAGTCTTGAAGCTCGCCAGGTGCTGGCGGTCATGTCACCATGTCTGCTGGCACATGTTTCCAAATTGGTTCTTTACTTTTCAGTTTTGATCCTTATTATTTCGGTCCAACTTGATTCTCACGCCCTTCCATATCAGAATTTTTCCTGTTTTAAACTCTATAAAATCGGTAAAAGGCTTTTTATGTCCCTACATTTTTTTATTTTCATCGTTGTTGTCCCTGTTCTTTGAAAATCGTCATTGTTGTCTCTTAATTTAGGTAAAACTGGGTATTGTGGTCCAATTTACCTTCAATAGCTGGCATACCTATTGAGATGGACACGTGGCGGGAGCTCATAGTTGGCTAATTTTATAACTATTTTTTATTATATTTTTTATTTTTTAAAAGAAAGAAATATTTTTTTTAATTAAGAAGAATAATAATTCTTTTACTTCATATTTTTTTTCCTCTTCTCTCCTCGTGCCTTTTCTTTTCTTTTTTTTTCTTATTTCTTCTCCCTAACCACAGCGCATACAACACCTCCATCATTATCTCCTCTCTCTCTCCTTCTTCTTCTTCCTCTTCCTTCTGCCCACACATCTCTTTTTTCATCCTCTTCCTCATGAGTACAAACCGCCACCACCGTACCCATACCCCCAACCGACAACCCCACACCTCTGCCGACCAAAGAAAGGGAAGAGGGTTTGACATCTTACCCATCACGGTCTCAACCGGAGCACGAATCCGGCGCCTTCAATGAAGACACTCTCGACCCCATTGGAATTGCCCGTCAATTGGGCTCGCGTGCCGTCGTTGATGGAACCCGAACCACCACAGGAAGCCAACACCCGCCGCCTCACCATGGTCTCGCCGGCTCCTTAAAGAACAACTTTGGATCCTCCGCCACCAATCCGGAGTGCGTCATGGTAGATCGGAGTAGAGGAAGAAGGAAAGAAGAGGAGAAAGGTATGGAACTCCGATCGGGCAATCATGATGCCGATCCAAAGCTCCGTCTGCGCTCTTCCTTGTTCCTCCATGTATCATGACGCCATCGTATTTGAATCAGCGATGAGATGAACTCTGATCGGGCGAGCAGGTCTTTGATTGACCTCCGGCCACCTTTCACTACCAATTTCTGGCCTGTTTCTTAGGGGAATTGCGTACGGACCGCCCGCGGTAAGAAAGCCGTAAGCAATTGCTTACAATTGCTTACGGACCAGTAACGAATTGCTTACCGATAGGTTTTCTTCCATTTTAAATAATATTTGTCTTAATAGTTACGGATTTCTTACGGAAACGCCGTAAGAAAGATATTCTAACCGTTCACTTACCAATCTATCCGTAAGCAAATTGTTGAAAATATTCCTTTCCAATTTCGGTACGGTTGAACCGTAAGCAAATTATAAAGTATGTAAAATTTCACTCCCTCCAAAGACAATATTTGCGTGTGGACACTGGACTGGCACAATTTTTTTCCCTCCCTCTAAAAATTTGACTCCCTCCCAATCTCACAAAAATCCCCAATTTCACAAAAACCTACCCCTAATTTCTGCTTCCCCCTCCCCGCTTCACCTAGTCGTTTTGGGCGCCTCTACTAAAATTTCACTCTCTCCCTCCCAAAATTTCAATACCTTCACCGCCTCCCTCACCTCTCTCGTTGTCCTCCTCCATAGACAATTGCTGTCGTCTTCTTCACTCTATCGTTTACACATTGTCGTTCTCCTCCCCACCTCTTTCGCTATCCTCCTCCAACTCTCTCATCCGCCATCGCCACCTCCTCCGCCTCTCGCCGTCCTCCACTACCTCTCCGCTCTCCGACTAAAGCCCGGAGATCGGTTGAGAAGTTGAGCCTGGAGATCCGCGACGACTTCTTCTGCCAGCCGCCAAACTCCACCGCCAGCGAACCATTAGTTTGTCTTCTTCACGGCGATCACTTCATTTCACTTCTTCACAGCGAGCGAGAGAGAGTACATAGACAATCCTATCCTCTTAGTCGATCACTTCGTTTTCTCAGTCCTATCTGGTATTCTTCCTTCCATTTCTGTTCACCTATCTCTCTCTTTCTGCTCTGTTTTCTTTTTTGTCTTTTTGTGTATTTATCCGTATATAGTGTATATCTGGTGTGTGCTTCAAGTGTGTTATTAGCTGAGAAATGCAATTTGAATTCCTCAGAGTTCATTTTACTTGATTTTTGTGCTGTATTAGAATTCCTCAGAGTTTAAATCCTTGCTTGTTGAGTTTATTTTTTCATGTTATTCAGCTGGATTAAACAGTTTTTGCGCCTACGACACATACAGGAAGCTGTTGCTTCGAATTTCTGGGAACGAGGAAACTACCAATTTTGAGCGATTCGTTGCTGGTGCAGCCGCTGGCATTACTACAACTGTCCTCTGTTTGCCCCTTGACCCGGTGAGTTAGAGCTTCAAGCTCTTAGTGCTGCTATTGTTTTGCTTGTTTGGAGTGGGTTATATTTTTATGTTTTCTGTATGCTATAGTCGGAGCTAGTTGTTAGAAGCAGATAGAAGCAATCACCTCTTTATTCCCATCTCTCCTCCCCTTTATTTTTCATTTTTCCTTTCCTTTTGAAAACTAACTGTTGAGGGAGGGAGAGGGAGACTCTCTTTATTGCTTTTATCTTCTCTTGTAGAATCATCCTCGGATCAAAACTCTGGAAACAAATTCTGGGTTTTGGTGGGTTCTTGCTTCTGTATGAGCTTCTATTCTGTGTAAAACAGGAGTTATGGAATTGGAGAGAGCCAATTTTTTTTAAACATGGTGGGGCTATATGGTTGCAGAGTGAAAGTGGTTGGGGTAAGTTGAAATCTGTGCTGTGGAGTAATTCCCGTGTATAGTTATTGTTTTTTGAGCTGGCTTTAGATAAATGGTTAAGAAATGGAACATACTTTTTCTGGTTTGGGTTGGTTGATGTACTGGGAGACTGCATTAATTTTTATTAGATCGTTTGTTTTGAAGCAGAGAGTATTTGGTTATGGTAAAGCAAGAAATGGTGTTTTTCTTTTTCTTTTTTCTGGTGGGCTGCTTTTAATCTGCATTTCTATCATTGTAAGAGCACAATCAGATATGGTTGAACTGTTTCTTACCAGTTGAAATAAGAGACAACAAGTAGCCATGGACGGGTGCAGCATTTGGTTTACCTCCAAAGTACGCATTTTTTCTTAGATTTTATGGCCATTTCTTTTTTTATTTACATTTCATAGCTGGCTAATTTTAACAGCTGCCATGTGAATAGGTTAGAATGTTCATTTCTTGTATGGTTTGTTAAAAATGACTTAATGTAACCATAGTAATTGAATGCTACCAGTGGGCATGTTTATGTTTCTCTTTTCATGTGTATTTAAGCAATGGGCTCATGATTCTCATTGATTTACTTTCAATTTTTTTCTTTAGGGTCAGTGACTTACCTAAGTGATCTCTTGCAGTCAAAGAAACGCAGCAGCAGTAGAAAGGATCACCATAAACCTCCTGGTATGTCATCCACAAATCACCCCATTTTATGCTCTAATTTTCTGTCATTGCAATGCTCCTCCGAAATTTTATTTATCCCAAAATGAAAATAAAGTCGAGGCTTAATATATTTCGGATTGTGAATCTTCTAGTACGTTTGCTTGGTGGATGCTTGATATGAGCTGCTAAAAGTGTTTGTTTTGTTTTTTGTCGAAGCTGCTGAAAGTATTTGTTTGCATCTGAATTATACTTTAGCAAAAAAAAAGAAATGTGAATTATATGCTAAGAATTTTATGTAATGCTTTGTAGGGAGTAATGTCTAGTAATCGAACATGGATGTACCATGTCTAGTAAGCAATGAAATTGGTGAAGAGTTCGGGGTTAAGTTATGAGAAGATCGAGATGTGCAAGAACTTTTGCATGTTGTTTTAGAAGGAGACTGCTCATTTGCTCGATGCCAACCTTTTCCGAGTGTCTCTACTGCTGCTCCTCTAATTGATCAACCAGCAAATGCCAGTTTTCCCAATCCTATCCCAATGCCAAGTTGTCCTCCACCACGTCCTGCTTCGAAGAACAATTCTGCAGGTTCTCACCAATCAAAACACTGATTTGTTTACTTGTATTATTATGTTATGTTTGTGGCTTTATGTTTTATTTGTTTAAGGCAAGGAATTTGGTGCCAAATTGTATTTATGTTGAGAATTTTATATGATTTGGAACAATGTCAGATTCTATGTTCCCTTTGACATTAAGATGTTCAATGTCAGATTCTATGTTCACTTTGATCTATTTTAGTTTTTGGGTTCAAGCTTCATGTTTGGGTTGAATATTCATGTTTTTAATGTTTCTGGGTTCAATATTGTGTTTCTGGTTTAATATTCATGTTTCAGGAGGTTTTGGGTTCTGGGTTTCATGCGATTATTTTTTTATTTATTTTTACTTACGGGATGCTTACGGTTTTGTTACAATCAAGAACTGTAAGTAAGTTTTTTCCTTACCAATTACTTACCATTTCCTAACAGAAGTATCTGACCAAGAATGGGACCCACTAATTGTCTTGTTAAGGAACACTTACCGTTTCCTTACGGGTAAAAGCCGTTAGGAAACGTTTCTAACCGATTCCTTACGGAATCCTTACGGGTGGGAATTTCCTTACGAACGGTTTGCTTACGGATGCTTCCCGTAAGGAAACGGAAAGCAAACGATAAGAAACGTTTTTCCTGTAAGGAATTCGTAACGAATAGGTAAGGAAACCTGTTTTACTTACCAATTGCTTACGGGAGGCAGCCCAAAGAAACGGGCCAGAAATTAGTAGTGTTTCTTCCAACTCCTCGTCGACTCTTCTACCTCTCGCTCAGCCGCCACTTCTTGGAACGAAGCCGTCAAGGGTAAGCGGTACCATCTCACGCATCTTTTTTCCTTTCTTTTTCTTTTTAATCCTTGTTGGGGGTTTCTAATCGCGGTTTATTATGTTAGTTTGATGGTGGAAGTGTCGTCTTTGTCTGTAGATGGTGGTTGCAGACTGTTAAATTGGCGATGTGTTCAAACTAATGCCTCCTTGTCTCATATAGGTTTTAATATTGACAAACCGATTCAAAATGATGACAAACTTGAAGCAAAAAGAAATCAATCAAAGAGCCAAGTGCACAAGAATTAAAGTGACAAGCAAGAAGAGCAAGAAAAGTTAGGAACTTAAATTGTACAAGATTAAACACTCAATTCTTCTAAGTTATTGGCTCAAAACAAAATCAATTTTACTCATGCATCAAATAGCATCGTATCAATCATAAAAATAATTTTGAGCTATGAGCATCGATGTTCTGGTTTCCAACATCGATTTTCCTGCCTTCAAACAATTTTCCAAAAAGTGGCAGTAGCTTAGAACATCAATGTTGGAGTCCCAAACATCGATGTTCTTGTGACCGTTACACTTAAAATTTTTTGTAGCATCAAAACATCGATGTTCTACTTTGAGACATCGATGTTCTTTCAATTGTGTTTTCAAATTACTTTAGCAGTGCTACAGAACATCGATGTTGCAGTTATAGACATCGATGTTCCTGTATAAACATCGATGTTCCAATTGTTAACATCGATGTTCTCATAAAGATCGCTTTTAAACTGTTTTGGCAATGTTCCAAAACATCGATGTTCCCTTGGTAAACATCGATGTTTTAGTGACCGTTGGACTCAATAATTCAAATTTACTGGTAAACATCGATGTTCTGGTTCTAAACATCGATGTTCAGCCATTATGAGCAGAAATCTTTTTCAACTTCCCATGTTGTTTTGTCTAAAAGTGTTTTGGATTGATTCCCAAAAGGTCATATAAGTTTTCAGGGATATAAATAGAGTTATTACACCTCTATTTGATAACAATCAACTCTCTACATTTTAAGCATTTATTGTTATACATTCATACACAATTTTATGAGTTAATATCCTTAAAGATTGAGAGTTGCCTTTATAGAGCTTATCTTGCTTACTCATATCTACTCTTTGAGAGAGTTTTGCTTTGAGTGATTTAAGTGTAGTCATACACCTTAAGGGAGGATTGTTCCCTTGTAGCAAAATCATAGGAAGAGAGTTTTCTTTCTGTGTGAGAAGTCTTGAAGTGAGGTATCTTCAAGCAAGTGATTAGAGGTTCGTGTGACTCGAACTCTAGGATTGTAAACGGTTTGTTAAGCACCCGGAAGCTTAAATTAGATAGTGAAATCTTCGAGAGAGTCTCTCAGAGGATTGGATTAGCCACACAAGTTGTGTGTGTGAACCAGTATAAAATTCGGTGTGTCCTTCATTCTTTCAATTCCGCAATTATTTCCTGCAAGTTTTCGAATTGCCCATAAAATGCTATTCACCCCCCCCCCCCCTCTCTAGCATAGGGCACCTATTCTAACAATTGGTAGTGGAGCTTAAATCTCTGAAAAACTTAACTGTTTGAGAGGAACTTTCCATGGCTTCTTTAAGTAATTATGCAGGAATCTTTGAAGGACAATCCACCACCCGTCCACCGCTCTTTGATGGCACCAACTACACCTATTGAAAAGAGAGGATGAGAATATTCATCCAATCTAACAACTTTGCTCTATGGTTAATTCTAAAGAACATAGAGCAAATTCCAACCAAGAAAGGCGGTGAAACTACAGTGATAAAGACGGAGGCAGAGTATGACACTGCAGACATTACGAAGGTTGAAAACAATGGCAAAGCAATCAACATGCTCTACTGCACAGTCAACCCTGATGATTATTGGAAAATTTCTTGCTGCACAACCGCTAAAGAAATGTGGGATAAGCTGGATATCACCTACGAAGGAACCGATCAAGTTCGAGAGGCCAAAATCGACTCCCTCACTGCAGAATACGAACTCTTTTGAATGAAGGAGAACGAGATGATAGAGGAGATGTTCGATCGACTTTCAAAAATCGTAAACAACCTTCATGCACTCAAAAAGGTCTATTCCGACAAGGACTTGGTCAGAAAAGTCCTTAGAAGCCTCACTCCCGAATGACGCTTTAAAGCCGACGAAATATATGAAAATATCGAGACATCGAACACAACCATTGACGGCTTTAGAGGTAACCTTCTAACTTATGAAATGACCATTCTTAAACCCTCTTTGCAGGAACCCAAGAAAAAGGACATAGCCCTAAAAGCTTCCACTTCCAAGACTCAAGAGCCCACCGAATTGGAATCTAGTGAGGACGAACAAGAATTTGGAATTGTCATCCCAAAATTCCACAAATTTATGAAAAAGGAATTTGAAAGCAAAGGAAGAAAGTTGTTTGGTCCGCCCAAGTGCTATGGGTGTGGAGAGGTTGGGCACATCAAACCCAAGTGCCCCAAGGCGAAGGAAGGAAAAGAAAAGAAGCCCTACAAGAAGCAAAGGGCATACATTTCTTGGGGAGGCGATTCCGGCGATGAATCATCCGATAGAGATGAAGAAGAAACGGCCAACCTATGTCTCATGGCACTGGAAGAAGAGCCGGAAGAGGTAAGTACCACTTCTCCAAATGAAGCTTTTTCCTATGAAGAATTGCAAAATGCGTCTGATGAGCTTTATAGTGAATACATTTCTTCTTCTAAAATTAACAAGGACTTAAAGAAACAACTTACAACTCTAGGAAATGATATGGAGAAGTTGTCAAATGAAAATGAAAAGCTCAAGGAAGAGAATAAATTTTATGGAAAGAGGAGTGCTAACAAACCGGAAAATTCAACTAGGGAATGTTCATCATGTATGTCTTTAAAGGAACAAGTTGAAAAACTTGAAACAACTTAAAGAAATTTAACACCCCTCAAAAGAACTTAAATTCTATCTTAGGTAACTTGCAATCAACTAAACATGGACTAGGTTTCAAGAATGAACCCAAAAAGAAAATTGAGACTAAACCTAGGAAACCTAAGGTTCAACCTAAGGAAAACAAGGTTAGTAAAGTGCACAAGTATAGACAACATAACAACTACTACCAACCTAGAAGAATGTACAGTCCAAATGTTATTTGCCATTATTACAATAGGATAGGACACATTGTTCCTATTTGCTTTACTAGGCATAGGCATTGGGCACAAAAAAAAGCTCATTACCATTATACCTCCAACACTCAAGGACCCAAGAAGATTTGGGTACCAAAAACTCATTTAAATGCTTGTGTAGGCATGCTTGAAGGCATCAAGTGTACTTCGATACCTTGATTGCGGATGCTCCAAGCACATGACTAAAGTAGCATCCAAGTTCTCATAAATAAGGCATATTGAGTGTTCAATAAATTGAGAAGACCCCTCATGTAATACTTGAGAAAATGATACTCGCTTGGCGAGAAAGGTTTTTCGTGTTTGTTTTGCAGGTACCCCTCACTTAGGCCAAAAGATAGGGGGAACATGAATGCCGAGACAGCACAACGTCGATGTTGTTCAATGAAACATCGATGTTCAGCCTGCACCAAAGTTGGACCCGAGGCTGCAAAACATCGATGTTCAGAACCAAACATCGATGTTTAGTGGATTTCAGCTCACATCAAATTCAACCATTAGCTGAAAACATCGATTTTGTGAGCCCAACATCGATGTTCTATCATGTGCACAATCAAGCCATTTACAGGGTAAATAAAACATCGATGTTGAGTATCAAAACATCGATGTTCAGTAAGTATTCTACTTTCCAGACTTTTCAAAACATCGATGTTCACATATGGCAACATCGATGTTCTGCCGTTGGGGCTTAAAAATTTTTTCACCCGGAGGCTCAAAACATCGACGTTCGCGATGACAACATCGATGTTCCGCCGTTGGAATTTTATTCCAGAAGGCAGAAAACATCGATGTTGCCTGACCAAACATCGATGTTTAGCCGTTATTTTTGAAAAATTATAGCCGTTGGAGAGCACAACATCGATGTTGCCTGACCAAACATCGATGTTTAGCCGTTAATTTTCAAAAAAAAATAGCCGTTGGAGGCTGATCTCAACACTCCAACAGCTCTTTTTTGGGTCCCCTATATAAATGAATGCCTCCTTTTCTTATTTACACACTCTCTACTGTTCACTCATACTACTCTTACTCTCAAATCCATTCTTCTACTTATTTTCTTCAAGCATGGCAGGTGACAAGAAGTCTTCCAAGGCCCAAGGATGGGTAAATTTCATCATATGGTTCTAGATAAGGATTCAATTAATGTTGTTTTACGGTAGTATGAGAAAATGTCTAGAAAAAGAAAAAAAAATTCTTATTTAACTCCCTCTTAAATTAACTAGCACAAAGAATAACAGGCAATAGCATTAAGAAAAAAAGAATTACAGGCAAAAAAAAGGAAGCACAGGGTTGAATAGATGAGATGCTGAAGATTTTAAAAGATTTTTCTCATTTTTTTGTTCAAAGATTTCTCTCAATAAGAGGGATGAAAGCAATGTTTGCTTGGATATCGGGCACTACAAAAATTGACGGGAAAAATATTTAAAGAACATGATTCTCCTCATTAAAAATGAGGACACATTATTTGAAGAATATAATGTGTGCATATATTGGAACCCTAAGTTTGCATCCTATAAAATAATTAATAGCATTACATTTATCGTCCGACACATAGCAGATGCGGGAACTTGTGGATCATACATAACCACGTCTCTGAATTTATAGCTTCTTCCAAATCACAAGTATGGTAGTAATTTATAACTGTGCTCTTGTTTTATTGTAGTTTAGCTTTTTTTATTTTTGGTAAATAAAAGTTTGCTTTGACCTTTGAGGGGTGGTGTTTTCCAAGGTCATGTTAAATTATATTTTCTATCATCCCTTAGTTTCCGATCCTAAACCTAGCAAGACTGCTGATTAAATCTCAACCCACCAAATCAAATCCTAATTAATTGGTTTAACGGTTTAGTTGACCTCCTTTCTGTTTGCAATGTAGTATTGATGACGATCCAATATTCATATATATATCTTGGTTTTTAGGTATAAGATATGGGACACCGCCATATAAAAGCAAACATATTCGAATCGAAATTGGTTTGAAGTAATAAATTTTAAGGAGCAAGGTTCGAGCTGCTTGATTAACAATTGAGTTCCAATTCAAGCTGAGATATTAATGAACTATCAAACTTCAAGTGGAACTTGTACTCGATAATTATCCTAACAAGTTGAGTTGATCTTGCCTGTTCTCCACCGCAACTGGGCTGGGTTACACAATCACACCCGCAAAATCGGAAGAAAAGCAATTAAACTGAGTTCCGGGCATGCATGGACAAGGTACAAGGTTGTATATATAATTAATTTTCCACACTATAATAATAATTTGGGAAATTAAGGATCTTTTGAGTGAGCAACTATGAACATCAATATACTTAAAGATCTTTTGAGTGGGCAACTATCAACATCAATATAGTTGTGCATAGCTAAGTTAGCTGCTAATTTTAGAATAGGTCTAACAATCTTTGATCAGCCTCCTGATGTTGATTCTGATTCTGTTTTGGAACTCCTTTTGGAGGATTGTATGGCATCTTTCGGATTTTGTAACTTTCCATGAATTTCCCATTTTTACTTCGGAAACATAAACTTTAGAGTCACGAGAACCGAAAGGAAAACCTATTGAGGTTGGTTCAAGTGGTAAAGCGCTCGGGTTCGAGTCCTCGTGTACGCAGAAAACCTCATTTGGAAAACCCACCCACCATTACCTAGATGCGCCACCGCCTTTGATGTCCTTAAAGGTGGACTTACTTGGGATACCAATGGGAAACAAAAAAAAGAAAAAGAACCGAAAGAAAAATATTTTTCCTTCCGACATTCTCTCTATTTCATGAGCTGTTGCCTTTATCTTTTATCACGTTATCATCACCCGTGCCAAGCATGATCTATGGAACTTCGTATTACCCGTGATTGCTATGGATCAGGTCGAATAAAATTACCAATTGGAACTTGGAAGTAGTTATCAAAAAAATACTTATGCTGAATTATAATTACATTATAAGTTCAGTGCATGACATGAAATGGTGAGATTTAATCCACCTAATAACACTTCTCAACAGGGAAGAGCTTGCCCTGAACTGTTGTTTTCCCCCCATCTAATCCACCTAAGAAAGCTAGAATGCATGTTGTTGTCTCTGTTGTCCGGGGTTGTGGAGTTGGGAAAAAGCTGTGCAATGATTCCAGCCGCATGCTAATCAGCTTGCTCGTATGAAGGACCAGTTTAAGCTGCACGTGAAGGACTAGTACGAAGGGCACCATTGCTCTAGTAATGTCAGCCTGGAGTGCTCCATCAGGTCTGATGGCGAGTACATGTCATCAAGCACAATTGGTTGATCACGTTCTCGTACTGCAAGCACTGAAAATACATTTCATCCCTTTCACTTTGGAGCAAGGGCCTTTTGTTCTGTTCCTTTTTTCCAGTTTGCCAACTTCAAGCAGATAAATTACTTAACCGAAGCAAGATATACTGCTTCTCTTGTACTTTTCATCCTTCCTGCAAACAATAATCATGGTTGAGAAACAAAATTAAGGCCTTGCACCACATATTGTACAACTCCATTCCATGCCAGACTTCCGTACATAAATGATGCGTTTTTCCACCCAAAAAACAGCTATATATGTTGTCATAAATAATGGTCAGCGAAATGTTCAATTCTGACATAACTAGATTCTAGAAGGAAAGGTGATTTTGCATGAACCAAAAGATCAATCCTTACTTTTGTCATCTTGTTACAATAAGGAGATAAAGGCTATATATATGTCATAAATTAAGGCACCCACCAGGTAGTCTGTGTGATAAAACAGCCAGAACAACTACTTAAACAAGTAAGGATTTCCCTATCTCAATGAAATAGGAGGGAGATTCGGGATTAAGAAAAGCTGAAACAAGGAAAGAGTTTCGCTTGCTCCTCTGTACCTAATATCAAAAAGAAAAGTAGTCTTTGGAATTCCAGATCCTATTCACTTCAAAATTCCAATCATTTCAACCTCTATATTTCCGTTTATAGATCATTCTGCTCAGAATGTAATAAAAAAGGCTGGTTTTCTAGGCCACTAGATAAGGGATCTATACAAAGCATAAATTTGCATTTTCCCCTTTGTTCCAAACAATAGCTTGCTGCTTCCGAGAAGTCAATGCCCAAAATATAACAGAATTACATTGGCCACATGGAGTTACAACCAGAGAAACACATCTTTTATTCATATATTGAATCATTTGCATAGCGGGGGTTTGGAAAATTTGTTATGCAAACACCATTCTAGAACCTTCAAAGTTTAGCTAGAAGTGGCGAGTTTAGCAACACATGTACAATTCAGATTATAAGACAAGTGAATAAAAAGAATGAGATCCACGAAACATACTAAATTGTACTGCACAGCCAGGACCACCTGGATGATTGCTGAATATATAGCAAAATCCAGGGCATTAGTCTTCCCGAACACTCTACAGTTCAGGGTAGGCCTCTCTCTATACAATGGGGCTGCTTGACCAGCAGGCAACAGAGTACATCTCGGAGAAAAGACACAAGACAACACAGAGAGAACAAGACCGTGAAACAACAAATAGAAACAAAAAAAAAGGATATGCAATGCACAAAAAACTCTACCTCAGACCTCAGATGCAGACACAGACATACATAGAGAGTGCATACGACAAAACAAAGACAACAACATCATCGTGATTGATCGTCCCAAGAAAATAAAAATAACAAACCAACTTAATCGATGTGATATTAGAAACAAAAAAAGACAAGCCAAAACAAATTCAGGAAAGAGCAACAACATCAACACTAGATTAATCAGTTGTGGAGCTAGGCCTATTTGTCCTTATTCTTTTGTTTAACACAGTAGACACACAGAGCACAGAGAGTAGTATCGAAAACCTAATTTTTTTGTTTTACACAGTAGACACAGAGCACAGAGAGTAGTATTGAAAACCTAATTACTAAATTTGGGGGCCTAGGGTTAGGGTTTTAGTTAGAAATCGGATAATATTGAAAACCTAATTACTAAATTTGGGGGCTAGGGTTAGGGTTTTAGATACAAATCGGATGAACAACGCAACAACAATAAGCACAAGAGAAAACAATAACATGAAGGAAGCAAAAAGTAGAGAGAGAGAGAGAGAGAAAAGGATATATGCACACAATATAACGCTGCCTACCTCATCGACATCAGGATCCGCATTTTGTATGCGAATTTTGCATTCTCATCCTCCTCCTCCTCCTGGAGACGCAACTTTTGTACCTTTAATTCGCATATCTGGATTAAAGAATCCAGATATTTCGTGCGAGGAGAAGGAGAAGAGATAGTGGTGGTGGTGGTGGTGGTAGGGGGAGGAGAGGGGGAAGTATCAAAATTTAACTTTAGTGGGGTGACGGTCGGCCGTGGGCGGTGGGGGCGGCGAGATAGGGGAGGAGGAGTCTGCGAAAGCGGCGGGGAATCTGGGCGGATAAAAAAAGACGACATGATCGCTTCTTTTATCTCGCCGGGGGAGGTTTGGGGGGGAAACGGAGATTTGGGGGAATCGGAGAATGGGAGATCAGAGATTAGGAAAGCTCAGAGATTATTAGAAATTCGAACTCAAACCCTAAAACCCGAAGAATCAAGAGAGAGAGAGCTATCAAGAGCGAGAGCTAAAGTCGGCGAGAGATGAGGGAGTAATGAAATGAATATTGTTTCCTACAATGACGCGGTTTGCTTATATATAGAGCGCCACTAGTTGCCGCCTCTTAATATAATATTAATATATATTATACAATTGCTTATATATGACGCGCCACATAGTTACCGCCTCTTAATATAATATTAATATATATTTTACAATTACATACTTTCTTCTTTTTCTTTTCCCTTTCGTCTTTTTTACTTCCCAAACCTTGTAGAGAATTTTCCTGTATTTTTGCCTTCTATTAAAAAAAAAAAAAAAACAGAGAAACACTGACTCATGGTTTTAAATATTACATCTTAAATCGAACTGATAATTATTTCTAATAAATATTTCTATTCTTTATCTTTTAGTCTCTTTATTTTCCCTAAATAAAACAAATATTCCTTAAAAACACTTAACTTCTTAAATAAAATAGAAATGATAAATAGAATTTTTCTATTTCGAGGAGAGTAGGGCACTCGAGGAGGAATTGTTTCGAGAGAGACTTAGCTTGCTTTATTATATAGCCAACCCACGCCGCCGTCTTTTTTCTTTTTTTTTTTGGGTTTCATGCCGCCTTAATTTTTTTCTTTTTTTTTTCTTTTCCAGTTTCATAAATGGAAATAAAATCAGGTAGTATAACCATAGGTTTGAAAACATTATTACTTTTTCCTTTTAATTTGAATTTCAAAATAAAAGAACTCCCTTAATTTATTTAATCCTTCTCCAATCATTTTTAAAACTTGGAAATATATATAAAACTTAGAAATTAGAATTATCTGAAACGCCCCGACCCGTATTTACCGTACACAGTAAACACGTGTCGGAACTGTGACAACCCAGCCCAACAAAGCCCAGCATACAGTGTATACAACAATAACTCGGGCTCAACAGCCCAAAAATAATAACAACAATAATAACGTATCTGGCCCAAAGGCCCAATAATAGTAAAACAATGTATAGCGGAAGACTTTAATAACTCACAAACACTGTATGCGACACTGATGCAAACTATGGATCCAAGCCCTGTCCAAGGGATAACGCCGCAGCCTGTCTGGAATGCACCAATCCTATACCAAAAGTAACTCATCTTACGGGATGAAAGCCCGCAGGTGATGGGTGAGTCCGAAGTGCTCACCGACGAAGGAAAGACAATCAATATGCAACTACAATTACTCAAGTCAAAAACAGGCACAACAGCCAAACCAAAAGACTCGACCCAAATCCGGTCCAAGACCAAAAAGACTCAATAAAATCCAATTATCCAATTTTATCTTTCTCGAGCCCCGTCACGGATAAGCTAGGGTCGTATCAGGTTATCAACCTGTTCCTGGTGCCAGATCAAAAAGAACCCGGGATCAACATCCCAATAACAAACTCAGGGATCAACATCCCATTCAAACCGGCATCAACATCCCATTCAAACCGGCATCAACATGCCCATCACAAGTAACCCAGATCATGGCACCACAAAACAGTCTCAAACCATCCGGTCGTACCTCTACTTACCACGTGACAATTATATTACCGTCATTCAAATTCAAATCGTAGGGATCGACATCCCTAACCAAGATACCGGGAAAGACATCCCATCCAAAATACCAAGGATTGACATCCTTGTCACAACTTATTATTTAATCCATTTCATTTAGTGCCAAAACGACTCAAGGATAAACGTTCAAAAACCGACATGGGATAAACATCCCGACCACAATCAAGACAATGGGATACACATCCCGAAGCATAACATAGCAATGCAGCATCCAACAGTGTAAAACCAACAAACACAAACTACCGAGTAATATAGGCACATATTGAAAGAAATCCATCCTCACCTTGGCCGATTACTCAACTCCGGAAACAATGACCGGTCCGACGCCGGCTCCTCGGGAAACTGCCCGATATCAAACCTATACCACAAAACAATGTACACTCACATAAATGCACATAATCGGTATACTATGATGCCAAACTGCGTAATAACCCATCCCGGTTCTTATCCTTTATTATTTCCATTTACCGAAAATATTTACCGTACGTATATCCGAATATAATTTCGGTACCATACTTTAATTAAAACTCTTTCAAAATATTTTCATAACTTAATTATACTTTTCCCAAAATATTAATTACCATAATTTTTCCAGAAAAATAATAACCTATTTATAATTTCCAGAAAGTATATATAGTATTTATCTTTCTATATATAATAATATTTACTAACACAAATATAATTACCTTTAATCTTTAAAGTACATATATATATATTTTTCCTCAACCATAATTTTCCAGAGAAAATAATATATATATAAATTTCCAGAAATTATTTCATGATGCATATATTTTTCCAATTAATAATAGTTTTTCCCCAAAACATAACTTAATTATTTATCTAAGTATATATATTTATATTTTCCTGAAAATACCAGAATTAAATTGTCCATACTTTTCTCAAAGGAAATATATAATTTTTTGTCAAAATTAATTACCAGAATATAAATAAATATATATATATATTGCTTTTTTTAAAATTAAACGGACTGGGCCATGAATAGTGCAGCCCAGCCCACGTCATGCCCAAGGCCCAACCCTAGAGCTAGGTCTTTTCGGGCCAGCAACCCAGGAGCACCGGCCCAGGTCCAAGGCACCAAGCCCAGACCCGCGGTTGGCCTCTTCCGGGTCTGCCCTTGACCCGCTCGCTCATCCGGGTCGAGCTTAACCCAAGCTCACCTCGGAGTTACAGCGGCACGGAACGGCGACGGCGCAAGGCTGGATGGCTCGGGACCAGTTGAGACGCCCCGACCCGTATTTACCGTACACAGTAAACACGAGCCGGAACTGTGACAACCCAACCAAATAAACCCAAACATACAGTGTGAACAACAATAACTCGGGCCCAACGGCCTAAAAAAGTAAACAACATAAATAACTTATCCGGCCCAAAGGCCCAATAATAGTGAAGACATGCACAGCGGAAGACTTAATGACTCACTAACACTGCATGCGTAATAGATGCAACCTATAGATCCAAGCCCGTCCAAGGGATAACGCCGCAGCCTGTCGGGAATGCACCAAGCCTGTTCAACAAACATCTCATCCTATGGGATGAAACCCCGCAGGCGAGGGGTGAGTCCGAAGCGCTCACCGACGAAAGATAAACAGTGATATATTCAACCGCAATACTTTCGAAATAAACACAACAATCACAACAAGGCAAAAACAACTACATCACAGGGATACTGCCATAACAACTAACATATACTTCACGACAGAGGAATCCAACTTAATCATATCAAAGCCAAGGCCAAATGAATACTTATTAATTTTTATTACCAATTTTATATTCCAGGCCCCGTCACTGGACAAGCTAGGGTCGTACCTGGTTATTAACTAATTCAGGATGCCAGGCCCCACCACAATCCGGGATCAACATCCCCATATCTCAAATCCGGGATCAACATCCCAATATCACAAATCCGGGATCAACATCCCAATATCACAAATCCGGGGTCAACACCCCAACCAACAAACCCTCTGGCAAGACACCACAGAACTAGTCTCTAACCATCTAGTCGTACCACTACTTTCCAAGTGACAATTATATCATCATCTCACTTTCAGTTTTAGTTCCATTTCCAATACTCATTATTCTTTTCCCAATTATCCACATTGACCAGTTCATCATTATCCTCTACACAATATTACAAATCCAATAACACAGTCTAACATCAACAACAACAACATCACAGCAGTCATAATCATCACAGATTATTTCTCAAGCTCAACCAATCCGCAATTTCATATCACTAATTACACACAATTAACAGTACAACAATTATTCACAGTATCCACATGATCAATCCACACAGCCCAGCAACAGCAACAACTTTCATGGCAATCAAATCACTAACAAAGATCATTTCAACGGTTCAATCAAACAACAAAGCATACACAGTATTACGGGCACATATCAAGGTTTATCCATCCTCACCTGATGTATCTCTGAAACTGCTATCCGGTCAACCTCGATACCCTATATGTATTCACATAGCAACACAATCACTTATAATGCACAACAAAATGATTATGCATGATACCGGTTTTAGAGATTGTTATACGGCTTGTCTTATACCAAGTCTAATTCCTATTATTTCCATGTTTTTCTTTAATATGAAATTAGCCTCTTTAATCGATATACCAGTCATACTCGATCTTTAAGTTGAAAACCGAAACCGAGCTCCAAGCCGATATCCCGGCCCTTTAGCCCTTTGTCGATAAGGGAAAACATAAACATATTAAAATACATATATATATACGTATATTTACACATAAATCGATACTAGATTATACGTATATCTAGTGTGACCATATTTATACATATATAGTAGGTAATTCCCATTTTACCATATATATATTTATGTGATAAATAAAATTATAACTTCTTTATTTAGCTAAACATAATTTAGTAGGTTATATATATATATATATAGTCATTTATATGTATGTGTTTATAATTCATAGATAATCATATATATGTTTTTAGTTTACATCTGACAACTAAACCAAGTTAATAAGTATTTTTGGGCCTTTAATTATCAACAGTCCAAGTATGAATTAAATAAACCGGATTACTATAGGTCTTTCTAATAGTCCAACAAAGAATAAAATTATAAATCGAATTACAAAACATAAATGGAATTAAGGGTTAATATTTGATTAATTAAATTAAATCTTTATTTTAATTAAAACAATTAAGAGTCCGGGTTCATTAACGTTCTTAGTCCGTTAGAATGTATTCGTCCCGAGAACATGGGCTTTGCACAATCGGCCCGTTTCCGAGCCTAACTTGTAATCTGCCCGAACCCGAGCTCAACAATGCATACGGTCCAAGGGATTACCCAAAGATCGGTTTCCGGGACTCGCCGAAAACTCGCCAGATTCCGGCTGCTACTGTTCACCGCCCAGCAAAACATCAAAACCATCCCACCAGAACAACATCTCGTCCTTCAACACCATCATCACATCCCCAATAACCACAACAACACCTACACCGCATCCACTGCCAACACCCTCAAGAAAAATCCCAAAAGCACAACCTTCAATCCAATTACAGCAATGACACAGAATTACAACCAAAAACACGAACCAAAAGACTCGATTAGTTCATCCTATCACGAATCGGGTTCAGGAGAAAAATAAAAGAAAGAAAGAAGGGAAGCAAGTTGTCAGCCTTACCCACTCGTCCCTACCATCGGCGACGAAGGTAGCAGGAGTGACAACGGCGGCTCGAGGGTGGAGAACAGGGGTCTGCAACGTGTGAGGAAGAAGAGAGGAGTGGCCGAAATCGAGCTCCCCTGCGGTGATTCTCAGTAGTGGCAGACACGACAGCCTCCAGGTAAGAGGGAATCAGGCTTCTAGGGCCGACAGAGGTCTGTGCTCTGCTCCTCAACAGCGGCGCTGTTACGGACAGCGAGAAGCCGATGCGACGAGGCGACGCGACCGGTGGCGACACAGCAAAGGGCGACGACAGTCGCTGGCCGTAGGAGGTGCGTCTCGGTGCTGCAAATCGGGACTGCTTCATCGTCGCCGGTTGGTCTCCACGGAACGACGTCCAGCAGTCGTGACGGGAGGAGGAGAGGAGGATGGCATCGACGACTGGGTCTGGTGGCGCGGCTCCGGCGGTTTCTCGGGTGGCAGAGGTGGTTCACGGTGGTGGCGGTTGCAGGTGTGGGTGGAGAAGGGGAAGAAGGGAGAGATAGAGGCAGAGAGGGGGTTTCCGGTGAGGGGAGAGGAAGAAGAAAGAGAGAGAGTGCAGAGAAATTGGGGAGGAGACAAGGGAGATAAAAGAAAAGATAGAAAAGAAAGAAAGAGAGGAGGAGGGGCTAGAGTTCACGAGAAAAATAAGAAGGGTGACCGGCGGCTGAAAGGGAAAAGAAGGAGAAAAGAAAGAAAAAAGAGAAAGAAAAAGGAGAAAAGAAAGGAAGGGAAAGAAAGGAAAGAAGAGAGGTGGGGCCCGCATGGCTGAAGGAAAAACTGGGAGAGAGAAGAAATGTAGCCAGGAAAGAGGAGAAAGAAGAGTGGCTCGGGGCAAGCCTCATATGGCCGGTCTGGATTCTCGCGTCGGAATCTCGTAGACGCAGGGATACTCCCGTCTTTCCGACAAATTCCGTCCCGAGTCCAAAAATACAACTTGGGCTCGGAAAATCCGATTAATTCCCCTGAACGTCGTCCAAGTCTCGGAACTGGAAACCGAGGCTCGGTTAGTTAGGAAGACACTCCCGAGCGCGGGAAAATCCTCGGTTTCGAAAAACGACTCTCGATTTACCCTGAATTAATTACCCGAGATTAATTCAACAGTAAATCACAGTAAAACGACTTCTACAGTCCCGGTAAAAATCCATATTTTACTCGGGCTGTTACACGAGTCGCGACGAGGGAGGCGACGGCGACGCGAGGATAGGCTAGTAACAGGTGGCGGACGGCGAGCTTGTTGCGGCGGTGAAAGGCAAAAGAGGAGGCGGGTCGACGGGTTGTACGGCGGGTCAACGGCTCTAGCGGGTGCGTCCGGCGGCGGAAGAACTCGGGGAAGGCGGCGACAGGTCGGCGACGGTGAGGGGAAGGCGAGGCTGGTGGCGGTGGCACGAAACTCAGCGGGGAACTCTACCTCGTGTACAGTGGCTGACGACCTGGGGTGACGACACTGTTCACTCCGTGTTTTTTTTCCTTTTTTTCTTTCTTTTCTTCTATTTTCTTATTTTCTTTTTTTTTCTCCTTTTTCTTTTCTATTTTCCGAATTTTCTTTTGTTTTTTTCTTCTTTTTTTTTCTTTTTTTTCTTCCTCTCTCTGTATTTTTTTCTATTTTCCTATTTTTTTATTTTTCAGTTTTTTTCCTTTCTTTTTTTTCCTCTCTTTTCTTTTTCTCTCTTTTCTTTTCTTTTTCTCTCTTTTCTTTTTTCCTCTCTTTTTCTTTTTTTCCTCTCCTCTCTTCCTCTCCTTCTGCTTGCTTCTTTTATAACCGGCGATGATACTGTGAAAATACTGTGCACATGTGACCTCTCAATAATGCAGCCTGTCTGCATTATAGAGCGAGTCCAGTCCGGACCAGAAAATAACTGATACCCCCTTAGTTATTTTCCGGTGTGATTTTCCGAGAAATTCCGAAACCCGAAAAATACCAACTTAGGCCCGAAAAATCCATGGAAAAATCACGAACGCGGGAAAACTCTCGGTTTCGAAAAACGACTCCCGATTTACCTTGAATTAATTACCCAAGATTAATTCAATAGTAAATCACGGTAAAAAGACTTTTACAGTCCCGGTAAAAATCAAAAATTTTACCCGGGCTGTTACATTATCCATAAATACTACTACATGCATAATTAGCTTTACCTTAACTATCTTCTTCTTCTTCTCATGCTTAAACAAAATATATTCTCCTTACCAAATTTGACAAAATAAATTTCATAATGTTTTCTTTTCATGACCATCGTATTTATTTGACAACATTATTAATTTTTTTTAAAAAAAGTTAGAATTTTAGAATGTATAGTTAAAGTGTGTAAAAGATTTTAGTATTTAAGGATTAACATTTTACAATTTCAATTTTTTTATATTTTTAAACTTCATTAGTGCGATCTGCGAGAGCTATTTTTCCCGTCACACTCTCCCCTAGCACCTAAAATAAAAATTGGTACAGACAGGGAGCAGACCCCAAGCACACTCTCCCCCAGCACCATAAAAATAAGACTACCATCTGGCTGTTCCAACATTTAACTGTGACTTACTAGATGTCTAAGTGTATCCAGTTTTATTATTTCTTTACCCTCATCTAGTTACTTATATCCTATTATCCTCCATTATCTCATTATCCCGAGCAGGGTCACAGCCTCTCCGCTCGTCTGGATAATACAACTTATTCAACTGTTTTCCCATATTAGTACCCTCGGTACTCTACTCACACTATTTTCACAGTCAACAACAACAGTAATATCCTACTAATACCAACATTTCCAACATTAACAATAACATCAACTGTAGCATCAATTCAGCAACATCAACGGCAACAATTATCAATTAAATTCATTTCACAACAACCATTCACAGCCACAAAGAATTATTCAAGCATATAACACACATAATAAACAACAGCAACTTGGTACTACGGGCAGTATATAAATATTTACTTATCCTCACCTTAGCCGATTTTCCTATTCCTGATAGTCCTCGAAGTGTTCTGGCTCAGGCTCCTCAGGGTACTGCTCGTTATCAATTCCTATATCAAACAACAATTTATGCACATAATATGCAAATGCTCGACTATTACTGTAAGCCGTAAAATAATTACTGGACCTACTCGGTATTTCCCCGGGTTATTCCCATTATCATCATAATCCACCATTTAATTTACATAGGCCGGAAATATTTTACCATAATTATATCCGGTTATTTTTCCAGTACGTATGTACGTTGATAATACCCTTTCCACTTTTATTTTCCTTAAAATATTATTTACCATATATATATATTTTTCCCAAAATATTATTTCCACGAATATAATCCTTATTATCATTATTATTATTTTCCTCCATTTAATTTCTGTCCAGAACTATTATTTATCATTTTCCAGAATTATTCTTTTTTTTAATTAAATCGGGCTGGGCCCTATTATGCAGCCCAAAGGAGCCAACCCAGGTGCAAGGCCTGGACCAAGACTAAAGCCCATGTTCAGGCCCGCCAAGTCCAGCCCAGCACCCATGTTGACCCAACCAGACAAGCCCAACACTCTAACCCAACAAACCAAAACAACCCACGACCCGCGATAGAGACGGGTCGACCCGCGACCCTGATATTCGGGTCGTCTTCAACCCATCTACACATCTGTTTACAAAACGGGTTACTCACCTAGGCGTGACGGCGGCGCAAGACGGCGTGACACGACAGGCAGCACAGGGGACGCGAGGTGATGGCGAGGAAGGAAACGTGGCGCTGGCGAGGGAGGCGACGACGGCTGTGAAACGCCCCGACCTGTATTTACCGTACACAGTAAACACGTTCCGGAACTGTGACGACCCAACCATACCAAGCCCAGCATACAGTGTATACAACAGTAACTCGGGCTCAACAGCCCAAAATAAAAAACATCAATAACAACATAATCGGCCCAATGGCCCAACAACAGTAAAAATAATGCACAGCGGAAGACTTAATAACTCACAAGACACTGTATGCGACACTGATGCAAACTATGGATCCAAGTCCTGTCCAAGGGATAACGCCACAACCTGTCTGGAATGCATCAAACCTATACCACAAATAACTCATCCTACGGGATGAAAGCCCGTAGGTCAGGGGTGAGTCCGAAGTGCTCACCGACGAAGGATAGACAATCAATATGCACACTAAAATTACTCAAGGTCGAAAACAGGTAAAAACAGCCAAAATGAACTAATCCAAAAGACACGACCCAAAACTGGTCCAAGACCAAAAAAAAAACACTTAAACAAAAACCAATTTCCAATTTTATCATTCCGGGCCCCGTCACAGATAAGCTAGGGGTCAGACCTGGTTATCAACATATTTCGGGTGCCTGACCAAATCCAAGAGAACCCACGGATCGACATCCCAAAAATACGTACCCAGGGATAGACATCCCAAATATAATCACGGGATAGACATCCCAAGCATAGACATGCTTATCACAAGTAACCCAGGTCATGGCCACTACAAAACAGTCTTAAACCATCGAGTCGTACCACTACTTACCACGTGACAATTATATTATCATCATCAAAATCAAATCACAGGGATCAACATCCCTAACCAAAATACCGGGATAGACATCCCTATCCAAAATCAAGGATCGACATCCTTATCACATTTATTATTAATTCCGTTATACTTATACCAAAAGACTCAAAGATAAACGTCCAAAAACCAATCACAATACTGGGATAAACATCCCGACAACAATCAAGACAATGGGATAAACATCCCGAAACAAACCACAACAAATGCAACAACCAACAATGCAATAATCAACAAACACAATAACCGAGTAATACAGGCACATATTGAAGGAAATCCATCCTCTCCTTGGCCGATTACTCAACTCCGAAAACAATGACAGGTCCCAAGCCGGCTCCTCGGGAAACTGCCCGATATCCGAACCTATACAACAAAACAATATATACACATAAATGCACATAATCGGTATGCTATGATGCCAAAACTGCGAAATAACCCATCCCGGTTACATATCTTTTATTATCATCTTTTACCGAAAGTATTATACCGTACGTATATCCGAATATAATTTCGGTACCATACTTTAATTAAATCTCTTTTCAAAGTATTTTTCATAAATTAATTATACTTTGTCTTCCAAAATAATAACAATATAATTTTTCTAGAAATTATATCATATATATGTATTGTCCAAAATAATTTCATAAAAATTATTTACCATAATATTATTTTCTAAAAGAAAATAATTACACATGTATATATATTTTCCCAGAAATAATAACATATTTATATAATATTCCAGAAAATATTTTCATAATACATATCTTTTCTAAATAAACATAATATTAATTTTTCAAACAAACATAGTTATTTTAATTTTCAAGGAATCAAGGAATATATATATATATATATATATATATATATATATACACACATATATTCCAAAACACTATAATTAAAACCTTTTATATTTTTCTCAGAATAATATATATTTTTTTCCAAAAATGATTTTATTTCAGAAAATAAATGAATATATATATATATATTATTTTTTTTTTTTTTAACTAGACTGGGCCATGAACAGTGAGCCCATGCCTAGCCCAGAAACAGAAACAGCCCAACAGTGAGGCCCAACCCAAATCATCAGCCCACTAAAAAAATACCCAGGTTCGCGACCCGCCCGAAGGAAAAGGGTCGTCGCAACCCACGGGTGCTCACCTTGAGGGCGACGGCTACGGCACGGATCAATGCAGGCGACACGGACTCGGAGGCGCGACGAGCAAGGCGACGCGGTGTCGCGGTGGTGGCTCGCTGCTGTGGCTGCTGGGGTTCGTCGTCGGCAGCGGCGCAAAGGGGTAGATCCCACAGGTCTACGGCGCGTCACGGCGTGTAGGCAGGCGGAAGACGACGGGGAGGGCGGCGTCGAGGTCGCGTCGGCTCAGCGAAGACGGTGGTGGCATCGGTGTCGTGCACGGCGGCTCAGAACCCGTCGGCGAGCACAGTGTCAGAGGGGAGGAGGGTGACGCACTGTTCTTTTTTTTTCTGTATTTTTCTCTTTTCTTTTTTTCTATTTTCCTTATTTTTCTTTCTATTTTCTTTTCTATTTTTTTTTCTGATTTTCTGATTGGTTCTCCCTCTTTTCTTTTTTTTTTCATTTCTTCTTCTCTGTTTTTTTTTTCTGATTTTCTTTTTTTTTTCTTTTTTCTCTCTTTTTTTTCTTTCTCTTTTTTCTTTCTTTTCCTCTCTTTTTCTTTTTCTTCTCCTCTTCCTCTCTTCTCCTGCTTCCTTTCTTCTTTTATAAACCGTGATGATACTGTGAAGCCTATGATTCCTTCAATAATGCAGCTTGTCTGCATTATGGAGCGAGTCCGGTCCGGACCAGAAAATAACTGATACCGCCTTAGTTATTTTCCGGTGTGATATTTCCTAAGGATTTCGGGACCCGAAAAATACTGACTTTGGTCCGTAAAATCCACGGAAAAATCCCGAGTGCGGGAAAACCCTCGGTTTCAAAAACGATGCTCGATTTACCTTGAATTAATTACCCAAGATTAATTCAACAGTAAATCACGGTAAAAAAAGACTTCTACAGTCCCGGTAAAAATCCAAAAATTTTACCCGGGCTGTTACAGTCTACCCACATTAAAAAGAATTTCGTCCCCGAAATTCCGTCGTCTTATCCGTGGGTCCTACCATGATAAGCTTCTGGCACACTCTGCCAGGTGTCCAAACTCAACGCGATATGTCGCTTATACCCTTAAGCGACATCTCATCCTCTATAAGAACCAAACCTCATGACTGGCAAACTCACACACAGTCATGGACTCTCCACTGAGGACAAGAACTACCTCAGACTCCGAGGACAACAGCTATATTGGCGGCACTGCTTTCCCGACATGCTCTGATGAAGAACCTTCGAAGAAACGCTTGAAGACGAACATCGTCGGTCTGAAAGAACACATGGTCGTCTCCCCAAGACAACGAAAGAAGCGTGCCAACAAGAAGGCTGAGGATAAGAAGGGCAAGGTAACTGCCGAAAGCAGCACTCCGCAGCAGACTCTGACGCAACTGAGTGACTCGCTGAAGAAGATTAGCTCGGCGGTGATGCAGATAGAACTGGCGTGCGCGAAACTCTTTCCTCACGTCAAAAACGTCCAAAAACTTGTAAAAGACCTAGAGAAGCAAGTAGCTCCATAGAGTACTTCTTCTCCTGTTGTAAAACCGTTATGAGATAAATAAAATAAATTTTCTTTTAAAATCAAAACTCTTATGTTACAAAGTCTTATGTTAAACAGAAAAATAAAACATCTCAAAGCAAATCAAAAATCAACAATAAGAATATAAAATCAAACATAATGACATTAAAAACAAGACTCGTTTAACAAAATCAAAACATAAAGAAATTAAAACAAAAACATGTTTCCATGCTCGGCGCTCTAGATCGATCGTAACCATCCTCGACCCCGAGAAACGTGACATACGGAGCTAACGGTGACGTCGGTTTCCCTCGTGAAAAAGATATCCGTTAACTCGCACGGTGACGATCACGAGAGCGTCCTGTGTCCCTCGATAGAAACGCTATCCACTTGTTCACAAATTCCGCATGAGCCAAAAACGTCTGTCAAGTCTCGTATCCCTCCACAATGTCCGAACAGGGGCAAGTTTGTCGCACTTGCGCTCTACTCGAGGTACGGTCCCATCAGTCTAGCCTCAACGGTCACGGATGCACGTGATTAAAGATGCAAAAAAATATAGAAAAACCATAAAAAGAAACGCCAAGGTAGCCAGGGCGTTAGAAAATCGTGAGATGGAAAAGGGCTGAAAAACACTGGCGTTGGTAGCCCGAAAAACGTATAAAGTGATGAAGTACTAAATGAAGCAACGGCAAAATTTTCAAAAAGCAAAATCTTGAAGATCGAAAACGGTTTGGAGTTTTGTGAAAGGAAAGGCAAAACATTTTACTACAAAAGGCAAAACATTGGAAAGCAAAAACCACAAAGCATCCAAGAGAAAACAAAACGCTAAGGTATAAGAAACCACCATACTCAGAAAATCAAAACACCAACGCGTCCGAAACAACATGCCTGCTCCATCGTCCGTCTTCTTCGTCGAAGGTGCCAATCTAGGCAGAAGGAACCGACTGGCCTACAGCATGATCAACGAGCGTCCAGAGGAACTACCGAAAGAGCTCGGCAGAATCCCGCGTCTGGTCTTTGTCGATGAACTCTACTCGTCCAGATTCTTCGTCACTCCCATGGAAGAGACGTTCTTCCTAGAGGACCAAGGTACTCTGAGGACCTCCTACTACGGCTCGGCCAACTCCATCATGTTTTTTATTTCTGAAAGACTTCAGGAGTTCAACCTAGAGTCCACTTGCCATTTCCTAGAGCAAGGCACCTACTACCAACTCTCGATGACGGCCCAGAGCATGCCCAGAGTCACTCGGTTACCCGTAACTTGGCCAAAGGCCCGACTACTGGTGTGGAACTGCAGAGGAGTCGCTAGGCGTTCCCAGGAGTTCTCGCGTACCCTGAGGGACCTGAATAACCAATACAAGCCCAACATGGTTCTTCTCACAGAGACCCAGTGGCAACCTGAAGACGATCACGGTCTCATCCCACTTCGGTTCCCTCAAGCTAACCGGTTCGAGCTTCCTGGCCAGGACAACAGGGGCGGCATGTGGTTCTCGTGGAGCGACAGCATCCAGGTCAACATCAACAATGACTCCACTAGCTTCAGGATCAACGTCGTTCCAAGGCGATGAATGTATTTTATTTTATAAAATATCAATGTAATATTTATATTTGTAATAGTAATATTAGCAATATTAATAATATTTATATTTTCGCTTATTAATGGCATCATTACCTCTTATGTGTATGTTTTGCGACAGCTGGCGTCCCTTGACTGGATCCATAATGCACTAACTAAATGATATAAAGTAATAAACAAATGGAGCGAACTATGCAAACAACGACAACCAACACACAAGGACTACCCAACAAGACCTAACGCCCGCTCCGCTACCAAAATGAAACGTCCCAACCCGTATTTACCGTACACAGTAAACACGTGCCGGAACTGTAACGACCCAACCATACCAAGCCCAGCATAAAGTGTATACAACAGTAACTCGGGCTCAACAGCCTAAAATAAAAAACATCAATAACAACATAACCGGCCCAATGGCCCAACAACAGTAAAAATAATGCACAGCGGAAGACTTAATAACTCACAAGACTCTGTATGTGACACTGATTCAAACTATGGATCCAAGTCCTGTCCAAGGGATAACGCCGCAGCCTGTCTGGAATACATCAAACCTGTACCACAAATAACTCATCCTACGGGATGAAAGCCCGCAGGTGAGGGGTGAGTCCGAAGTGCTCACCAACGAAGGATAGACAATCAATATGCACACTAAAATTACTCAAGGTCGAAAACAGGTAAAAACAGCCAAAATAAACTAATCCAAAAGACACGACCCAAAACTGGTCCAAGACAAAAAAAAACTTAAACAAAAACCAATTTCCAATTTTATCTTTCCGGGCCCCGTCACGGATAAGCTAGGGGTCAGACCTGGTTATCAACATATTTCGGGTGCCTGACCAAATCCAAGAGAACCCAGGGATCGACATCCCAAAAATACGTACCCAGAGATAGACATCCCAAATATAATCACGGGATAGACATCCCAAGCATAGACATGCTTATCACAAGTAACTCAGGTCATGGCCACCACAAAACAGTCTTAAACCATCGAGTCGTACCACTACTTACCACGTGACAATTATATTATCATCATCAAAATCAAATCACAGGGATCAACATCCCTAACCAAAATACCGGGATGGACATCCCTATCCAAAATCAAGGATCGACATCCTTATCACATTTATTATTAATTCCGTTATACTTATACCAAAAGACTCAAAGATAAACGTCCAAAAACCAATCACAATACTGGGATAAACATCCCGACAACAATCAAGACAATGGGATAAACATCCCGAAACAAACCACAACAAATGCAACAACCAACAATGCAATAATCAACAAACACAATAACCGAGTAATACAGGCACATATTGAAGGAAATCCATCCTCACCTTGGTCGATTACTCAATTCCGGAAACAATGACCGGTCCCAAGCTGGCTCCTCGGGAAACTGCCCGATATCCGAACCTATACAACAAAATAATATATACACATAAATGCACATAATCGGTATGCTACGATGCCAAAACTGCGAAATAACCCATCCCGGTTACATATCTTTTATTATCATCTTTTACCGAAAGTATTATACCGTACGTATATCCGAATATAATTTCGATACCATACTTTAATTAAATCTCTTTTCAAAGTATTTTTCATAAATTAATTATACTTTGTCTTCCAAAATAATAACAATATAATTTTTCTAGAAATTATATCATATATATGTATTTTCCAAAATAATTTCATAAAAATTATTTACCATAATATTATTTTCTAAAAGAAAATAATTACACATGTATATATTTTTTCCCAGAAATAATAACATATTTATATAATATTCCAGAAAAAATTTTCATAATACATATCTTTTCCAAATAAACATAATATTAATTTTTCAAACACACATAGTTATTTTAATTTTCAAGGAATCAAGGAATATATATATATATATATATACACATATATTCCAAAACACTATAATTAAAACCTTTTATATTTTTCTCAAAATAATATATTTTTTTCCAAAAATAATTTTATTCCAAAAAATAAATGAATATATATATATTATTTCTTTTTTTTTTTAACTGGACTGGGCCATGAACAGTGAGCCCATGCCCAGGCCAGAAACAGAAACAGCCCAACAGTGAGGCCCAACTGTCCAGGCCCAACCCAAATCATCAGCCCACTAAAAAAATACCCAGGTTCACGACCCGCCCGAAGGAAACGGGTCGTCGCAACCCACGGGTGCTCACATTGAGGGCGACAGCGACGACACGGATCGATGCAGGCGACACGGACTCGGAGGCGCGACGAGCAAGGCGACGCGGTGTCACGGTGGTGGCTCGCTGCTGCGGCTGCTGGGGTTCGTCGTTGGCAGCGGCGCAAAGGGGCAGATCCGACGGGTCTGCTACACGGGTCTACGGCGCGTCACGGCGTGTAGGCAGGCGGAAGACGACGGGGAGGGCGGCGTCGAGGTCGCGTCGGCTCGGCGAAGACGGTGGTGGCGTCGGTGTCGTGCATGGCGGCCCAGAACCCGTCGGCGTGCACAGTGTCAGAGGGGAGGAGGGTGACGCACTGTTCCTTTTTTTTCTGTATTTTTCTCTTTTCTTTTTTTTCTCTTTTCCTTATTTTTCTTTCTATTTTCTTTTCTATTTTCTGATTGGTTCTCCCTCCTTTTTTTTTTTTTTTTTTTTTTTTTTTTTTTTTTTTTTTTTTTTTTTTTTTTTTTTTTTTTTTTTTTTTTTTTTTTTTTTTTTTTTTTTTTTTTTTTTTTTTTTTTTTTTTTTTTTTTTTTTTTCTTTTTTTTTTTTTTTTTTTTCATTTCTTCTTCTCTGTTTTTTTTTTCGATTTTTTTTCTTTTTTCTCTCGTTTTTTTCTTTCTCTTTTTTTTTCCTCTCTTTTTCTTTTTCTTCTCCTCTTCCTCTCTTCTCCTGCTTCCTTTCTTCTTTTATAAACCGTGATGATACTGTGAAGCCTGTGATTCCTTCAATAATGCAGCTTGTCTGCATTATGGAGCGAGTCCGGTCCGGACCAGAAAATAACTGATACCCCCTTAGTTATTTTCCGGTATGATTTTTCCTAAGGATTCCGGGACCCGAAAAATACTGACTTTGGTCCGTAAAATCCACGGAAAAATCTCGAGCGCGGGAAAACCCTCAGTTTCGAAAAACGACGCTCGATTTACCTTGAATTAATTACCCAAGATTAATTCAACAGTAAATCACGGTAAAAAAAAGACTTTTACAGTCCCGATAAAAATCCAAAATTTTTACCCGGGCTGTTACAGGCTGGGTTGCAGCGATGAGGGCGAAGGTCGACATGAAGGAGAAAGGGATAGATGATGGCGGCGGCTTGAAGTGGTGGTGTCGGCAGGTCACGGTGGAAGAGGAAGGAAAAGAAAAAGAAGAAGAGGGGACATGAGGGTGTGGCTGTCCAAACGTCGGCGTATTGGCTGTTGTGTGTGTGTTTTGCATTTTTTTTTTCTTTTTCTACTTGTTTTGGCTTTGAGGTTGTATGGGTTTCTGGCAGTGAGTGTTTTGCAGAGTTGCAGAGGAAGGTGAGGATGAAGGCCAGAGTGTGGTATGGTGTTTTTGCAGATGATAATGGGTACGAGCAAAAATAAAACACGCAGGGTCACGTTCTTCACAGTAGGGAACAAACCCTCACGTGCACACAGGAACAAGGCGACTGCATAATTCAATTATGCAGTCGTGTCCCGTCCGGACCAGAAAATAACTATAATACCCCCTTGACTTTATTTCTTGTTCGTTATCTCAAGGATAAACTTGACTTTTCTCGAGATTCCTGGACCCGAAAAATTCCAACTTTGGTCCGTAAAATCCACAGAAAAATTCCAAATTTCGGACAGTGTAACAGCCCGGGTAAAAATTTTGGATTTTTACCGGACTGTAGAAGTCTATTTACCGTGATTTACTGTTGAATTAATCTTGGGTAATTAATTCAAGGTAAATCGGGAGTTGTTTTCGAAACCGAGGGTTTTCCCGCACTCGTGATTTTCCCGCGGATTTTTCGAAACTAAGTTGGTATTTTTCGGGTTTCGGAATTTCTCGGAAAATCACACCGGAAAATAACTAAGGAGGTATCTGTTATTTTCTGGTCCGGATCGGATTCGCCCGTAATGTAGACGAACTGCATTATTATTAATCACAAGCTTAATAGTAACTTTCAGTTTATAAAAAGAGGGAAACCGGTGGAGAAGCAGAGAAGAGAGGAAGGGAAGGAAAAAAAAAGAAGAAATAATATATGTATTTATTTATCAATCTGGTATATTATTTTGGAAAAAATTATATAATTAATTTGAGAAAATTATGGTCGATTTAATTTGGTATTTTGAAAAAAAAATATAAATATATTTACTTTTATAAATAATTAAGCTTTGTTTTGGAAACTATTATTAATTGGAAAAAAATATATATGTAACTTGAAATTAATTTCTGGAAATTTATATGTATATTATTTTCGTCTGGAAATTATGTTTATGGAAATTATATATATATATGTACTTTGGAATTAAAGGTAATTATAATTTTGGTGTTGGAAAATATTATTATATATTTAGAAAAAGATAAATACTAAATATTTTCTGAAAATTATAAATAGGTTATTTTTTTTCTGGAAAATTATAGTAATTATTATTTTGGAAATTATAATTATTTTATGAAAATATTTTGAAAAGAGTTTTAATTAAAGTATGGTACCGAAATTATATTCGGAAATACGTACGGTTAATTATTTTCGATAAATGATAATAATAAAGGATGAGTAATCGGGATGGGTAATTTCGTAGTATTGGCATCATGGCATACTCTGATGTGCATTTATGTGAATATATGGTTTTGTTGTATAGGTTTTTGGTTATCGGGCAGTTTCCCGAGGAGCCGGCGTCGGACCGGTCATTATTTCCGAAGTTGAGTAATCGGCCAAGGTGAGGATGGATTTCCTTCAACATGTGCCTTATTACTCGGATATTTTGTTTTGATGATTATTGCATGGTTGGATGTTGTATTTGCTGTGTTTTGGGTTCGGGATGTTAATCCCAGAGTCTTGTTGGGTATTTTTGGGATGTTTATCCCGTGTTGATTTTCTGTGTTTTTTTTCGGATTAAGAGTAATGGTATAATTAATGAATTGTGACAAGGATGTCGATCCTTGGGATTTTGGATGGGATGTCTATCCCGGTATTTTGGTTGGGGATGTTGATCCCTGTGATTTGATTTTAATGACTGTAATATAATTGTCACGTGGTAAGTAGTGGTACGACCGGATGGTTAGAGACTGTTTTGTGGTGGCCATGATCTGGGTTCGTGTGATAAGCATGTCTATGCTTGGGATGTCTATCCCGGTTTGTTATTTTTGGGATGTCTATCCCTGGGTTCTTTTTGATCTGGCACCAGAAACAGGTTGATAACCTGGTACGACCCTAGTTTATCCGTGACGGGGCCCGGAAAGATAAAATTGGATAATTCGATTTTATTTGAGTCATTTGGTCTTGGACCGGTTTTGGGTCCTGTCTTTCAATTTGGTGGTTTTTACGTGATTTGGACCTTGCGTAATTTTTAGTGTCCATATTGATCGTCTTTCCATTGTCGTGAGCACTTCGGACTCACCCCTCACCTGCGGGCTTTCATCCCGTAGGATGAGTTATTTGTTGTACAGGTTTGGTGCATTCCAGACAGGCTGCGGCGTTATCCCTTGGACAGGGCTTGGATCCATAGTTTGCATCTGTCGCATAAAGTGTTTATGTGAGTTTCATAAGTCTTCCGCTGTGCACTGTTTTATTATTGTTGGGCCATTAGGCCAGTTGAGTTGTTACTACTGTTTTTAGTATGGGCTGTTGAGCCCGGATATCTGTTGTATACACTGTATGCTGGTCTTATTTTGGTTGAGTCGTCACAGTTCCGACACGTGTTTACTGTGTACGGTAAATACGGGTCGGAGCGTTTCATTTTGGTAGCGGAGCGGGCGTTAGGTCTTGTTGGGCAGTCTTTGTGTGTTTGTTGTCTTGTTTGCATAGTTCGCTCCAGTTGTTTATTATTTTATATCATTTAGTTAGTGCATTATGGATCCAGTCAAGGGACGCCAGCTGTCGCAGAGCATACACATATGAGGTAAATGATGCCATAATAAGCAGAAATACAAATATTATTAATATTGATAATATTCGAAGTACAAACAGAAATACTACATTGATATTTGATATTTTATAAAATAAAGGGAAATAATACATTGATTTTTGATATTTTATAAAAATAAAAATACATTTAACGGTTTGGAACGACGTTGACACGGAAGCTGTTGGGATCGCTGTTGATGTTGACCGCGACCCTATCGCTCCATGAAAACCACATGCCGCCTCTGTCGTGTTGGCCAGGAATCTCGAACCGGTTAGCTTGAGGGAACCGGAGTGGGATGAGACCGTGATCGTCCCGAGGTTGCCACTGTGTCTCCGTCAGAAGAACCATGTTCGGCTTGTACTGGTTCTTCAAGTCCCTCAGGGTTCGCGAGAACTCCTGGGCACGCCTTGCGATGCCTCTGCAGTTCCACACCAGTAGCCGTACCTTTGGCCAGGTTGGAGGTAGCCGAGTCATTCTGGGCATGCTCTGAGCCGTCATTGAGAGTTGGTAGTATGCACCTTGCTCCACAGTCTGGCAAGTGAACTCCAGGTTGAACTCCTGAAGCCTTTCGGAGATGAAGAACATCACGGAGTTCTCCGATCCGTAGTAGGATGTCCTCAGAGTGCCATGGTCCTCTAGGAAGAACACCTCTTCCATTGGAGTGACGAAGAACCGCGATGAGTAGAGCTCGTCGACGAAGACTAGTCGCGGCATTCTGCCGAGCTCATTCGGTAGCTCTTCAGCACGCTCATTGACCATGCTGTAGGCCAGACGATTCCTTCTGCCAAGATTGGCACCTTCGACGAAGAAAACTGAAGATGGAGCAGGCATCTTGATTTGGACGTGTGGGGTTTTGTTTTGAACGTTGTGGTTTTGTTTTCTGAGAGTTTGGTTGCTTTAATGCTTTTGGTGATTTACACCTCACCGCTCCTTCTTTTATACACTTTTGGGGAGCGTGTTTATTGTTTTTGATTTTCAAGATCTTGCTTTTTGAATTTTACCGTTGCTTGTTTAATGCTTTATTGCTTTACGCGTTTTTCCGGACCCATGCCAGAGATTTTCAGCCATTTTCCATCTCTTATGATTTCCTTCGCTCTGGCTACCTTGTCTTTTGTTTTCATGGTCTTACTACATTTTTCCTACATCTTTTATCACATGCATCCGTGACCGTTGAGGCTAGATGGATGGGACCACACCTCGAGTAGAGTGCATGTGCGACGAGTTTACAGCTGTACGGATATCTCGGAGAGATACAAGCCTTGTCAGACGTTTTTGGCATATGCAGAATTTATGAACAAGTGGGTAACGTGTCTTTCGAGGGACACAGGACGTGCTCGTGTTCGTTGCCGTTAACTGTACGTGACACGTTTCTCGGGATCGAGGATGGATACGATCGATCCTGAGCGTCGATCATGAAAACATATTTTGTTTTAATTTCTTTTCGTTTTGAATTTGTTAAACGTGTTTTATTTTATTTCCTTTTTGTTTGATTTTGTTAAACGAGTTTTTTTTTAATTTCTTTTGTTTTGATTTTGTTAAACAAATTTTACTTTTAATTTCTTTATATTTGATTTTATATATTCTTATAGCTGATTTTTATTTTGCTTTGAGATGTTATTTTTTCCATTTAACAACAGACTTGGTAACATAAGAGATTTTGATTTTAAAAGGAAATTTATTTATTAATATCATAAAGATTTTACAACAGGAGAAGAAGTACTCTATGGAGATACTTGCTTCTCTAGATCTTTTACAATTTTTTGACATTTTCCATGTGCGGGAAGAGCTCCATGCACGCCAGTTCGATTTGCGCCACCGCCGAGCTGATCTTCTTCAGCGAGAAGTTCAGTTGCGTCAGCTTCTGTTGCGGAGTGCTGCTCTCAGCCACCGCCTTGCCCTTGCGATCTTCAGCCTTCTTTCCGGCATGCTTCTTCCGTCGTTTTGGGGAAACGACCATGTGCTCCTTCAGGCCGATGATGTTCGTCTTGAACCGTTTCTTTGGAGGCTCTTCATCGGAGCTTGTTGGGAAAGCTGTGCCGCCGATGTAGCTGTTGTTTTCGGAGTCGGAGGTTGTCCTTGATCTCAGTGGAGAGTCCATGACTGTGTGTGAGTATGCCAGTCATGAGGTTTGGTATTTATAAGCGGATGAGATGACGCTTAAGGGTATAAGCAGTATCTCATGTTGAGGTTGGATACCTGGCAGAGTGTGCCAGAATCTTATCGTGGTAGGACCCACGGATAAGACAGAATTTCGGGGACGAAATTCTTTTTAAGGTGGGTAGTCTGTAACAACCCGGGTAGAAATTTTGGATTTTTACCGGACTGTAGAAGTCTATTTACCGTGATTTACTGTTGAATTAATCTTGGGTAATTAATTCAAGGTAAATCGGGAGTTGTTTTCGAAACCGAGGGTTTTCCCGTACTCATGATTTTCCCGCGGATTTTTCGAAACTAAGTTGGTATTTTTCGGGTTTCGGAATTTCTCAGAAAATCACACTGGAAAATAACTAAGGAGGTATCTGTTATTTTCTGGTCCGGATCGGATTCGCCCGTAATGCAGACGAACTGCATTATTATTAATCACAAGCTTAATAGTAACTTTCAGTTTATAAAAAGAGGGAAACCGGTGGAGAAGCAGAGAAGAGAGGAAGGGAAGGAAAAAAAAAAGAAATAATATATGTATATATGTATTTATTTATCAATCTGGTATATTATTTTGGAAAAAATTATATAATTAATTTGAGAAAATTATGGTCGATTTAATTTGGTATTTTGAAAAATATATATATAAATATATTTACTTTTATAAATAATTAAGCTTTGTTTTGGAAACTATTATTAATTGGAAAAAAATATATATGTAACTTGAAATTAATTTCTGGAAATTTATATGTATATTATTTTCGTCTGGAAATTATGTTTATGGAAATTATATATATATGTACTTTGGAATTAAAGGTAACTATAATTTTGGTGTTGGAAAATATTATTATATATTTAGAAAAAGATAAATACTAAATATTTTCTGAAAATTATAAATAGGTTATTATTTTTTTGGAAAATTATAGTAATTATTATTTTGGAAATTATAATTATTTTATGAAAATATTTTGAAAAGAGTTTCAATTAAAGTATGGTACCGAAATTATATTCGGAAATACGTACGGTTAATTATTTTCGATAAATGATAATAATAAAGGATGAGTAATCGGGATGGGTAATTTTGTAGTATTGGCATCATGACATACTCTGATGTGCTTTTATGTGAATATATGGTTTTGTTGTATAGGTTTTTGGTTATCGGTCAGTTTCCCGAGGAGCCGGCGTCGGACCGGTCATTATTTCCGAAGTTGAGTAATCGGCCAAGGTGAGGATGGATTTCCTTCAACATGTGCCTTATTACTCGGATATTTTGTTTTGATGATTATTGCATGGTTGGATGTTGTATTTGCTGTGTTTTGGGTTCGGGATGTTAATCCCAGAGTCTTGTTGGGTATTTTTGGGATGTTTATCCCGTGTTGATTTTCTGTGTTTTTTTTCGGATTAAGAGTAATGGTATAATTAATGAATTGTGACAAGGATGTCGATCCTTGGGATTTTGGATGGGATGTCTATCCCGGTATTTTGGTTGGGGATGTTGATCCCTGTGATTTGATTTTAATGACTGTAATATAATTGTCACGTGGTAAGTAGAGGTACGACCGGATGGTTAGAGACTGTTTTGTGGTGGCCATGATCTGGGTTCGTGTGATAAGCATGTCTATGCTTGGGATGTCTATCCCGGTTTGTTATTTTTGGGATGTCTATCCCTGGGTTCTTTTTGATCTGGCACCAGGAACAGGTTGATAACCTGGTACGACCCTAGTTTATCCGTGACGGGGCCCGGAAAGATAAAATTGGATAATTGGATTTTATTTGAGTCATTTGGTCTTGGACCGGTTTTGGGTCCTGTCTTTCAATTTGGTGGTTTTTACGTGATTTGGACCTTGCGTAATTTTTAGTGTCCATATTGATCGTCTTTCCATTGTCGTGAGCACTTCGGACTCACCCCTCATCTGCGGGCTTTCATCCCGTAGGATGAGTTATTTGTTGTACAGGTTTGGTGCATTCTAGACAGGCTGCGGCGTTATCCCTTGGACAGGGCTTGGATCCATAGTTTGCATCTGTCGCATACAGTGTTTATGTGAGTTTCATAAGTCTTCCGCTGTGCACTGTTTTATTATTGTTGGGCCATTAGGCCAGTTGAGTTGTTACTACTGTTTTTAGTATGGGCTGTTGAGCCCGGATATCTGTTGTATACACTGTATGCTGGTCTTATTTTGGTTGAGTCGTCACAGTTCCGGCACGTGTTTACTGTGTACGGTAAATACGGGTCGGGGCGTTTCATTTTTTTGGGTCGGTTTTCACTTATTTTTGGACCTTGAGTATTTTAGTGTTCATATTGATTGTCTTTCCTTCGTCGGTGAGCACTTCGGTTAGCTTCTTGCATCATGAAATGGCGGAGTGGCTCAAAATGCAAGAAGCTAATAAACTGCAGGGGTTGTAGAAGAAGGGGTGGGAGCTGTCTATCCACCTCACAATGTGCAAGCTGAATGAAGTCATTGGTATACCACGCAACTTGCTAGGACATGGGAGTTGCAGTGGTTAGTGGTTATTTTGTCACAACGAGGTGAAACCTCTTATTCAGCGGTGGTTGAAGATGAGGTTATATCTCTTTTGGCCCTTGCTTTTGCAAAATCCCATATTCTGTGGCAACATTACATTTTTAGAATATAGAAATTGCTCACAACACACAAACTTCTTTTTATTTAATTCAAAATCCTTATACAATTAACTAGGCGGCACCTCGGTGTGCCTCATGGTAGCCACATCCTCGGTGTTTCTCACAACTGATATTTTGCTACATATAATAATAAAACTCTTGACACACTTATTTATAGGGGCTCTAACTTAACGGATAAGACATGATTCCTTGTGAGTACCCAACCCAAAATTATTAGGCTTACTCACTACCTTCTTCTTAGCCGTCATCCACATCTTTGGAGTCACCACTCGAATTTTATTATAAGGCAAAATTCAGGGAAAAACCTTCCTTGGGCGTTAATGACTCCTTAAGGCAACCGATTAAGCGAACCAAAGATGTAGACCCGGGGGTTTGTCACAGATGGGAAGGTGTTAGACACCCATCCATGTTGGGCGAGATAACGTGTAATTAAAGATCAACATATTCCACATGCACAAACAAATAATAACAAAAACAACACTGAAATTAAAGATCAAAATAGGAAAATAAAATAAAATTGAGCTTGCGTTTTCCCCACTAGAAATTGCCTACGTACCTCCGGATAAAGGGTTTAAAGCCCACGTAGTTCTTACCATGCATCACATAACCATTACATCATCATCATCACATCACAACAGCCACACGAAAAGAGAGTTAGAATAGATTACCTCTTGATGTCCTCATCTAGCTCCTACTTGCTTACCACTTCTTAATTTTGGATAAACTTCAACAGGAAATTCAGAGTAGAAAGAAGACGAACCGACATCTGGTGTCAACAGTAAACTTGTAGGTATTCCTCTTAGCTTTCTAGAGACTCTAAGAACGCAGCAAATTGATGCCTACAGCTTCAGATATGGCGATTCTTTTGGGACTACCTGCATAGGAATTCTCTACTCGGGTTCCTCCTCTACTTCTCCACAAGCTTGCTCCAATCCGCCTCTTTCTTCTTCCTTTCTTGCTCTCCTCTTGCTGCTGCCTTGCTGCTACTCCTCTCCACGAAATTCCTCCAGAATTTCAACCCTTAAAAGGATTCCTAAGCTTGGAATTAGAGAATTATTCCAAGCACCTAAGCTTATGTGCGTATAAAGGGGGAAGAGAGAAATTGTCTGAATGAGGGTGAATGGGGGCCCCTATTTATAGTGTTCAAGGGGTCTGGACGTGGTATTTTCCTAAGGGTCAGGATCGAATCCCTAGATCTAACGGTAGATACCCAGAATTAAGAGAACAGGAAAAATCTGGAAAATTGTCAAAACCGGGAACGATGACCGTCCAACCATGGCGGTCATATCGTGACGACCGCCATGTGCTGGCGGTAAAGTCTTGAAGCCCATCCAGGTGCTGGTGGTCATGTCGCCATGTCCGTCGGCACATGTTTCCAAACTTGTTCTTTCCTTTTCAGTTTTGATCCTCATTATTCCGGTCCAACCTGATTCCCATGCCCTTCCATACTAAAATTTTTCCTGTTTTAAGTTACAGAAAATTTCCTAACTTGTAGCCTACCCCCACCCTTACCTAATTTGTTCTTACCTCCTCTCCGCTCCACTATATATACCATAACTATCAAAAACCATTACATAAATAATTTAATCTGAATTCTGGACGAAAATTCAGACTAAAAAGGCCTCTAGGTTTAGTGTTTTTTATGGGCTAAAATTGTTGGAGGGTCCATATTCTATTGGTCCAAATTTTTTATTTATTTTAAATCCAAAATCATCTCAAAAGGGTCTAAAAATAAAATAAAAGCCTAAAACAATAAAACACCTATATTTTTTTATACTCAGACTTTAGATATATTAAACTCAGAATTAAACCATCTCAATAATTCCGAGTTAAATACACAAAAATCCTAAAAATAATAAAATTACTAATATTTCACTAAATTAAATCATTAATACATTTCATCATTGGATCAAATCTTCTCATTAATCCAAATGCAATATTAGTGGGTCAAATTTAGGGTGTTCACAGATGCCCCTCGTTGGCGAATCTTTAGGAACTGAAGACAAACCAACTAAAAGAATAACATCCAAATTTGATGGAGTAGATGCTGTTGCTGATGCCGACATATGTGCCATAGGTCGGGAATCATCTCATCCCAGGTTTTTAAGGATTTATCGTCCTCCTTCAGGGAGTTGGTTATAGAATCATCTCATCTATCGGGGTCGCTAAAAAAGAATCCTCTCAGTCAACTAGGGAAATGTCTCCTCCCACAGGGGTGATTTCGGGGTTACCTACTTTCTAGGGATTTTATCGTCCTCTCTGGGGAACTTGGATTTAGGTTGTCAACAAAGAATCCTCTCTTCTCAGTGAACTAGGGATATGTCTCCTCTCATAGGGGTGATTTCAGGGTTACCTACTTTCTATGGATTTTATCGTCCTCCTTGGGGAACTCGGTGTTTGTCTTGGTTGCGGGAATCGTCTCATCCCTCCTATGGCATCACATACCTTCTCATCAGCTGTCAACAAATCTTGGGGCATCACATGCCCCTCGGGGTAGCATGCCCCAAGTGAGTCTCATCTATACATAGGGTAGCATACCCTAGAAAAATCAATACATGGCGTAGCATGCCCCGGAATCATACTCGAAGGAATGGGGTAGCATGCCCCAGCAATTGATTCAGAACGGGGTACCATGCCCTAAGTAAATCACATGCGGTAGTATGCACCGGGAAATTCAATGCATGGGGTAGCCTGCCCCGAAAATCATTGTTTGAAGAAACGGGGGTAGCATGCCCCTGAAAATTGAAACACATCAAGGGGTAGCATGCCCCAATAGAGCATAACATATACAAGGGGTAACATGCCCCGGGAAATCACAAAAGGAATGGGGTGGCATGCCCCAAAAACACATCACATAGCGGGGTAGCATGCCCCGGGAAACAAAACACATCACATAACGGGGTAGAATGTCCCGGAAAATACATCATATAATAGGGTAGTATGCCCGCAGGAAATAAACACATCACATGATGGGGTAGCATGCCCCGGGAAAATGCCTCAAACCAATAGGGTAGCATGCCCCAGAAAAATATATACAAATGGGGTAGTATACCCCAGGAAGACAAACATATACGGGGGGTAGCATACCCTAAGAATCAAAGCACAAAGGGTAGCATACCCCAGAAAGCTCAAACAAATCATGGGGTAGCATGCCCCGGGAAAACAAATCACATACGAGGGGTAGCATGTCCCGGGAAACAAAGCACAAGGGATTGAATGCCTCGAAAAATCGACTAACAAATGGGGTAGCATGCCCCGGAGAAAAAAAAAATCAATCGGGGTAGCATGCCCTGGGAAACTTAACTCAAAACGTGGGGTAGAATGCCCTCGGAAAACAGATCACATTTAAGGGGTAGTATGCCCCAAAAAATTAATTCAAGACTCAAAAAATTGAGGGGCAGTATGCCCCGAAAGATTAACTCAGGAATGGGGGTAGCATGCCCTGGGAAAATCACTTCGAACAATGGGGTAGCATGCCCCGGCAATCAAATCAAACGAATGGGGTAGCATGCCCCGAAGAGGTCGATTCAGACAAATGGGAGAACAAAACATGTACAAATGGGGTAACATTCCCCGGAAAAATGCTTCAAACAAATGGGGTAGCATGTCCCTGAAAATCAACTCACAAATAGGGTAGCATGCCCAAGGAAAATCAATTCAAATAATGGAGTAGCATGTCCTAGAACACGTGACTCAAAACATGGGGTAACATGGCCCGGGAAAATAAATCACATGTAAGGGGTAGCATACCCCAGAAAAATGGATAGATTGGGCCGGCCATGTCCCTAGAAAAGCCAGTTCAACAATATAGGGTTGCATGCCCCTTGTTTCAAAAGTGGGCCCGCTGTGCCTCTCGCATCAATTTTCTCAACTCTTCAACAATAGTTGGGGCTTACATTTCCTTGAATGCCCATGATGTTGAATTATCTCAAAAACTCGGCAGTTATGCCCCTACTGTGTGGTGTCAACTTGACGAGTAAAAAACCGAGGCATTACATGCCCCATGTCAGCGGCTGGAATCTAATTCTCAGATATGGGCATGGCATGCCCGTTGGTCTACAATAATCATTGTCCACAAGATTTGGGCATGCCATGCCCCTCGAGCCAATAACTCTTGGATATCTAAGTCTACACAAGATGATGAATTTCTGATGTTGTAACCTTTATTAAAAACTCATTTTCAATCAAATCTACCTTATCTAAAGAATCCATGTCCTATGTCTAAGTGATGCATGAGCATGTCTAAAATGTTTCCTCTTTTCAATGCATGGGGATGCCCCTAGTTTCTACATGATTGATGTAATTGTCGTGATATGTTGTTCTCTCTCTTTCTCTCTTCGCCTTCTCGATTTTTTGTGCAAATGATGGAAATGCCTTTTACTTCTACACGGTATATTGTTTTCTTCTCTTTTTCTTCTTGAGTGCAAATGCTTCTTGCTTCCACGTGATGTACTGTTGCTTTTTTTCTTTTTATTTTCTAAATACAAGTGCCATCTACTCCTACATGATGCTGTTGTGTGCAAAATGCCCCTAATGTGATGCATGAATTTTTAAAAGTTATCTGAGCTAAGGTGGAAGTCAAGCTATCTCCAAAACAAAGGCGAATTATCCCATCAAAAAAACAAAAGCTTCAAAGAGAAAGAATCCCAACAACTATGAACTCATCTACTTCTATCTAGGACCTAGGGGTGAGCACTTCTTGTTGAAAGGTTCGGTGGAGAATCTTCTGATCAGGCAGAGCAAATGGGTGAGCGGACATCCCTTTAAAAATGAATAAAGGTGACGTGCCCGGATGGCCGTGCATAGACGATTGGGCGATCTATCTCCGATGAGCAGTCTTCATCTCGAGGAGCAATATGGTCTAGTGCGTGGGTACGACTTTGTCATTGGCTACTATCCCCCCTTTTCCTTCAACCTTAACTTTTGCCTAGGCCGCCCATTTGGGTTTTTAACTTAGCAAGCACGTCCAAATTTTTGCCTAGGCCACCTTTTCGGGTTTTCAACCTAGCGGACTCTTTCCTTTCCTTTCCTCCTTTTTTATTCTTTTTTTTCCTCTAAAGAATAGTAACCATAAGTACGAAAGCTGGTTCCGTTTGAGCAAGGTGTATTTGGAATATCATTTGAGCGAAGAACCGAGTCTATCAAACCACTCAATGACCAGAACCAAAGAGGATCAACTGGCCATCAAACTATCTAGTGAGAGTAGCAAGAAAACCATCAATCGAATCCATCAAACCATTTTATTTCCAAATCGAAAGAGGCCTAGCTGACCGTCAATCTGTTCCATTGATAATTAACATTCCAATCCACTGAGAGAATCAACTCATCTTAGTGCATCACATAACCAAACGGATCAGGGACTAACCTATACCTTCTGAGGAGAATGGCGATGATTAGCATTTGAATACCCTCATGGTATATCCATCATAAACTCCAATCTTGTCCATTGAACCAACCTAAAAACCAATTAGATCGGGCCCGTTGCTGGGTTACCTACGTACACGTGAATATGGCTTGTGAAATGTTTGGTGTAAAGTGTTTGACGGTGTTTTGTGGAAGGGTTAAAAATGATAGGTGAAATGGCGTTTGGGGACGAACACTTGTCCTTTCTCTAGGGCTTGTTTAGATATTTGTCTCGTCAATCCAGTCCGGCTAATTGAATTGATAATTGAAGGCCACTCCTTTGATTTGCTTTTTTCCTCTTCTTTTTTTTCTTGAATTGTTCCCCTTTTTTTAAGGAGGTGACCTCGGAGTCGGTGACGATATCGGATCCATTTTTGGGAATAGTTCTACGAGACTGATATTTGGGATGGGTGTATTGGATGGGCTGGTACAAGCTCTTATATTGATCAGATGGTTTGGACAAGTATTCGGATGGGTTGGTTGCAAATTTTATTCATGGGATCAGATCTCTGTAGCTCATTTGAAGAGTTGTCGAGTCGGGTCAATAAACTTTCACAAAGTTTATTAAATTCAACACACATGCACACATAAAATGAGGGAATGATTGTTCCATTATCCTTGAAATAGAACACACTTATTTAAGTAATCACAAATTCAAAATTCTCCCATATTCCCACATCCATCGATAACCCTATTGAACATGTCAACCATCATCTCGGAGTAGATTCTTCCATTAGGCATTTTCATCGGTGCAGACTAGCCTGTTGCAGTTGAACTTTGATACATCCGTTTCTTCCAATGTATCCCAGGTATGACCAATACTCCTTTGTCAATCAGTACTTTAACAGCGATGTGAAATTCAAGGCATGTGCCTATTGTATGTCCCTTGCATTGATGATAATCACCATAATTCCCTAGAGCCCTTGATGGAAAGGGATCTTCAAAAGGCTCCTGTGGATCTACCGATCTTAGCAACCTTTCATTTGTGCACAATTAAAGCAATTTCTTAGCTGGCAAAGGCAATGGACCGAGTTTCTTCATCAACTTCAAAGGTTCTTTTCGCACCCTTTTGGACTTGAATGGCGGTGGAATGATATCATCATCTCTGACAGGCATGCTTTTGAAGGGCCATTTTGTGATAACACCTCTAGCTGATTCGCTTGATTCCTTGCACTTATCCATTCCCTCTAGGGGGTCTTGCAACTTCTCTGTCTTCTCCGGATAACTAGCTTCCTTTGAGCACTCACTTTTAAGGCACTGCTTCTTAAGGCATCCCCTCGTCCCGTCTTCTAAGATGCTCATCTTCCGCTTCAGATCCTCGGTTTGTTGTGCATTTTCTTCAGGTAGTGATGTGGTCTTACTGTCAGGATTTAAAGGAATTGCTATTAGTTGCATACTATCCTTAAGTGCCTCGTCTATGATCACCTTTTCTCCTTTCTCGAACGGGGTACCTTCCCCTCCATTTGCATGACTTCTTGAGTGTACTCAATATTAGGCATTTCAGCATCTTGTCTCCCTTGGTCCTCAAGCACGGCCATCTTCCTCCTCAAGTTTTCAATCCTCTCATCTAACTTCCGTCCTCGTTGTTTGTCTTCTTCAAGATATAGGAGTCCTCCCTCCATCGGTTTCTCAACATGACTTTCATTAATGTATGACTCATTCTAACTTTCTCCTCCAGTCTAATCACAAGTTCCTTCCTATTGATGTTCTTCAGTGTAAATTCCACAAGTTGGCCCTCGAAGGTTGATGACAATTCATGATTGTCGGACCTTTTAGTGCCTTGCTTACTAGCTTTAGGTACGTTTACTGTCCCACTTAGTGTCTTCACCATTCCATTCCAACTGAAGTGCATGTCACCCATGGCTTCCTGAAGGTTCAATTTTTTAAAGATGAGATCTATGGTCGTCGGGAATCCCAAACTTAGGCTTCGTTTTCAAACCGTTGCAGGAAAATATTATGGAATACATTAGCAAATCATTTTCCAAAAACAATTTTCTCTTCTTTTTCGAAAAAATAAATCTCCTTTTCCTTTGAAGATCAAAATTAAAGAAGATGAAATTTTTTCTTAAAACGATGCCTCAGCTCGAATTCTTTTCCTTTGAAAACATGTGATGCGATTTATGCAGCTATAAATTCCTAAAACAAAATAAGCTGATAACTAAGGAAACAACACCCAAAACCATCATGTATAGACTTAAATCCCTAGAGTGCATTCACTAAACTCGTCAATTCACACCACACAATACTACACCCTGCGCAGAGTTGGCACGGTAGTCCCGCTTGGTTATTCTCTTTTCTAATTTTTTTGGAGTTTTTGGGTTTCCTCAAAACAAAAAGCACTAAAATCCACAAAAAAAATTATACATACCACGTATTAACTTATTATGCATGAGATGCTCAGGGTATGCAGCTGGTTGGGGGCCGAAAGCCCGTCGCTAAGGGATAGCCTGGCCTAGTCACATGTGACGTAGGACGTAGCTTGAGGTCGCTGGCCTATTAACCCCTATCATTGCTAAACGACGAAAAACGGGTTCTCTCTAGCTGATAACCCCGTTGGACGGTATGTACCGGACCAGGATCCCCTCACCCTCTTATGGTGGAAGCTTCATAACATAATACATTAATGCAAGGCACGTACATGACAAACAAAAAGTATATATCAATCAATGATTGCACATAATCTCTTAAACCCTCCATGTCCCCTAACGGAGTCGCCAGCTGTGAGTACCCGATCCAAAATTTATTGGGCTTACTCAACACCTTCTTCTTATCCGTCATCCACATCTTTGGAGTCGCCACCCGAATTTTATTGTAAGGAAAAATTCAGGGAAAAACCTTCCTTAGGCAACCAATGACTCCTTAAGACAACTGATTAAGTGAACCAAAGATGTGGACCCGAGAGTTTTTTACAGATGGGAAGGTGTTAGGCACCCATCCATGATGCGGCGAGATCACTCGCAATTAAAGATCAACATATGCCACATGCATAAACAAACAATAACAAAAACAAAATTAAAATTAAAGATCAAAACAAGAAAGTAAAATAAAATTGAGCTTGCGTTTCCACCACTAGAAACTGCCTACATACCCCCTGATAATGGGTTCAAAGCTCACGTAGTTAGGGTAGAGCAAATATCGCGAGCCGACCCTACCGAACCGCTACCGACCGACGTCGGCTCAACAGAGGGCGGTAGATATGTCCCTCGAGGCATGGTCGGCTCGGCTTCAAACAGCCCCGCAGGACCGTCGGTATAAGGGCGTGCGGGAGTCGGTCGGTATGTCGGTAGCCGAGCCGACCGCGGTTGAACCCTCGACCCTACCCTAGATATAAATACTTATTACACACACACACTTACCTCTCGAGTCTCGACCAGCAGCCGCCCACCCCTCTCTCTCTCTCTCTCTCTCTCTCTCAAGTCTTAACCCTAATCAACCATCGACTATCTGCTCTCCTCCAGGCTCCCACCTCTCTCTCAAAATCCTCTCTGTCTGCCACCGCCCACCGCAAGCAAAGATGTTAAATTATCTCCCACCCTAATCGACCATCATCGCCTCCTCCGTCTTCAACCTCATCGCCTTCCATCGTCTTCGTCTCTCGTCGCCTTCAATCGTCTCCTTAAATCAACCCCAGAGGTGAGTTTGTTTCCTTTCTCTTTTCTCCGTCTTCGATTTCTTCTTCTCCACCCTCTCTCTGTCGATTTCTGTGAAGGAATAAAAAACCCCCAATTCAAAACCCTAATTCTTCAAACCATCAATTAACTTTTAGTTTGGGTTTAATTGATAACATAAATACTAATTTCCCTCCTTCTCTTGTATTTTGCAGATTAAAAGGCTTCATGTTTGCGATTTGAAAGGATTTGAAGGGAATCAAGGGATCGACAAAGGTTTGTTCTCTTATCCATCTTCGATTTCTTCTTCTCTGTCTTCGATTTCTTCTTCTCTACCCTCTCTCTGTCGATTTCTGTGAAGGAATAGAAAACCCTCAATTCAAAACCCTAATTCTTCAAACTATCAATTAACGATTAGTTTGAGTTTAATTAATAACATAAATACTAATTTCCCTCCTTCTCTTGTATTTTGCAGGTTAAAAGGCTTTATGTTTGCGATTTGAAAGGATTTGAAGGGAATCAAGGGATCGACAAAGGTCTGTTCTCTTCTCCATCTTCGATTTCTTCTTCTGTGTCTTCAATTTCTTCTTCTCTACCCTCTCTCTATCTTCGATTTCTTCTTAATTTTGTGTTGTTATATAACAATTTAGGTGCTAACTGTTAGATTATATAAACATGTGTTTGGATTGAATTCCGATTTCTTTCTTAGTTCTTACTATAAAACTTTCATGTACTGTAGGTTTAACAAATCTAATGGCTACACCTAATAAGATGCAAGTTCAACCTCCATTGCCATCCATTGGAGCTGAAGTAGCTCAAGGCAATGAAGGTCAAACTAATGTGGCAGCAAAGAGGGAGAACACAGAAGCAGTGCAGCCTCACAATCCTAAAAGATCGAGAGTGCGGGAGCACTTCATGAAGTGTGAAACTGATGATGGCGATGTGATAGCGAAATGCCTGCGATGTGCGCAGGAGTTGAAAGCTCATCCAAAGAGGAATGGTACTTCTGGTATGTTGGGCCATTTAGAAAGATGTTTGAAGAATACTTTTCTTGATGAATGCCATCAAACTGTTTTAGGCAATAAAGTAGGGGATGATGGAAAGAAATCTTTGTCTGCATATAAGTGTGATCAGGATGCAATTAGGAAAACACTTGCTCGAATGATAGTTGTAGATGAATTACCTTTCAGATTTGTAGAGGGTAAGGGGTCAGCAGCTGATGTCAGTTTCTTGTCCTAGGTTTAGGATTCCATCTAGAAGGACAGTGTCTAGAGATTGCTTGCAACTTTACCTAGATGAGAAGAAAGTCTTAAAGTCATATTTGAAAGCTAATTGTGATAGAGTTAGCCTCACAACTGATACTTGGACATCAATCCAATGCATTAATTACATGTGCCTCACTGCACATTTCATTGATAGGAAATGGAAGAAAAAAATGATTCTGAATTTTTGTCCCATTACTAGTCATAGGGGGAAAAAATTGCTGCTGCTGTTGAAAGGTGTTTAACTCAGTGGGGAATTAATGGTGTGTTTACTGTGACCGTAGATAATGCATCATCAAATGATAAGGCATTAGAGGGTTTGCAAAAGAGGTTAAGCAAGTGTAAGGGAAGCATTTTAGAAGGTAGATACATGCATATGAGGTGTATGGCTCACATCATTAATTTGATTGTTAATGATGGACTGAAAGCAGTAGGAAAGTCTGTTTATAGGGTTCGTAGGGTTGTCAGATATGTGAGGGCATCTCCGGCAAGGTTAGACAAGTTTAGGGAGTGTGTCAAGATTGAGAAATTATCATCAAAGGCTTTGTTGTCATTAGATGTCCTAACTAGGTGGAATTCAACCTACATGATGTTAGAAACTGCATGCAAGTTTGATGGTGTTTTTGATAGATATCCTGATGTAGATGACAATTTTAGGGATGAAATGGAATTTGCTGAGAAAAATATAGCTGCTGATTGGCCTGGATTACCCACTGTTGATGATTGGGTTAGAGTTAGAAAGTTATGTAAGTGTCTCAAAAATTTTTGCAATCTGACCAAGTTTGTTTCTGGTTCGTCTTACATCACTTGCAATGCTTTTTTTGATGCAATCAATTCTGTGTACGAACTGTTGAACTCCTGGGCAGCAAGTCATGATCTTGAATTGAGTGTCATGACACAAAACATGCTAGTGAAATTTGAAAAGTATTAGGGTAAGTTAGAGCAATTTAATATGGTAACTTTTATTGCTGTCATACTTGACCCGAGGTTAAGTTCAAGTATGTTGAGTTCTCTTTGGAAAATACATATGGTGAAGTTGTTGGAAGTAGGATGTGGGATAAGATAAGGCATGCAACCTTTGAGTTGTTTGATGCTTATGGTCATTCCCTATTCCCTCAATCCTTTGGAGTCCAACAACCGATTCAGCCTCAACAACCAAGCTCAAGTGCTGCTGCTGATGATGGAGAACAAGATGGTGAAGATGCTGATGGGCTTGGGAGTTTGTTATCAAAGAGGATATCAATATTCCAGAGGTTGGAGGGTGCTGATGGAGAAAGCAAAATAGAATTGGATAAGTATATAGGGGAAGCTACCGAGCCATATGTTAAAGATTTTGATGACTTGTCGTGGTGGAAGGTCAATACAGTATGATTTCCAATCCTATCAGCAATGGCTCGTGATGTGCTTGCTGTCCCCATCTCGACTGTTGCATCAGAATCTGCATTTAGTACCGGTGGCAGAATTCTTGATGCTTTTAGGAGTTCTTTGTCTCCTAAGATTGTGCAAGGCCTCATTTTTGCTCAAGATTGGATGCGAGCAGAAGCACCAGACTACCATTCCGAATGGGAGGAGAGCGTAGCAGATATTGAGAAGCTCGAAAATGGTATGTTACTTCTCTTTTCTTCATGTTTTTTGCACTAAGTTTGGTTGTTCTTCATTTCCTTTCATTCTTTCAGTTTAGTTACTTACCACTAACATCCATTTTCGTTTTTTCAGAACTGGCCGATCTGTGTATAGTTACAGCTATTGAAGTTTGATGGAATTCTGGTATGTGTTGTTTTTGCAGTTATGTAAATGGTTGTTTTGTGATCTTCTTGTCCCTGTTTTGTGATCTTCTTGTCCCTGTTTTCCGGAAAGGAACTTGGCAGGAATTGGAAATGAACTTGGCTGGATTTTTGGGTTGACAACTTGGCTGTGTTTTTTTGCATACCTTAGTTTTTATCAGATTAAAGGCCAACAACAACAGATTTCTTTTGGATTGAAGAGCCTTCTTTTGATATCATAGGCTCTTCAATCATGATTGTATTTAAGTAAGTATTTTGACTTTCATACAATCATTATATGGATGTAATTAAGCATTATTAAGTACTTTGTGAATGCTTTGATTGTTTCTGGAATGCCTCGTCAAATATGAATGTATTTTGTGAATCCTTGCATGTTTGTGGAATGTTTAATTTTTGCGGCACGGTATGGTCGGTATGCCGACCGTACCGATCGGTATCATGTCGGCGTTGGCGACTTGCATGTGCGGTATAAGCCGATCGGTATATCGGTAGGGGAGTGCAGTGGCTACCGACCTACCGACACAAAAATCGGTACGGTGGCGCCGAGCCGTACCGTTTGCTCACCCCTACACGTAGTTCTTACCATGCATCACATAACCATTACATCATCATCATCAAATCACAACAGCCACACAAAAAGAGAGTTAGACTAGATTATCTCTTGATGCCCTCCTTCAGCTCCTACTTGCTTACCACTTCTTAGCAGAATTTTAGATGAACTTCAATAGGAAATTCGGGGCAGAAAGAAGATAAACCGTTGTCTGGTATCAACAGAAAACTTGTAGGTCTTCCTCTTAGCTTTCTATGGACTCCAAGAATGCAGCAAGCCAATGCCTACAGCTCAAGATACGGCGATTCTAAACAATGGCATTATGTCGCCACTTACATCATCATCAGCTCAAGGATGCTTTTGATGGGTTAAAGCCACGTAGTTCTAAACATGGCATTATGTCGCCACTTACATCATCAAAAGCATCCTCATATAGCCAACAAAAATCAACCAAAAGGGTTTAGTGTTACCTCGTGTAGCCCTCCTCTAGCTCCTTGTATTGGGTTGTGTTCTCCACCCACCTTCTTGCCGCTTCTTAGCTCAATGGTTGATCCCCTTCTTGATTCTTCCTTGTTGGACTATGGCTGATGCTCCCCACAAAAATTCTCCAGAGTTTGTGCCTAAGAATATATTTCTAAGCTTAGAGAGGTATAGTTTACCCAAGCAAGAAAGCTTATGAGTGTGTATGTGAATAATAATGTGTCCTTTGAAATGTGTGTGAGGGGTTCTATTTATAGTGTTCTGGGAAGCCTAAGGGCGTGGACCTGCTTAATGGTGAAGATTATGCCCAAAAATCTGGTCCAAAACAAAGTATGATCGAAAAAGAAACAAAATCGGGGATTTAGGGCGTTTCTGGAAGGGGATGACCGCTATGGCCGGCGGTCATCTTCTGCATGACCGCTAAGGCCAGCGGTGTGTGGATGTCCGCCGGCACCCGGTGGTCGTCGCGAGAGGACCGCCGGCCACCCCACGTGTCACCCGCTCTTTCGTTTTCCGAACTCCCAATCCCCCTAATTCAGCTCTGATTCGATCCTACCGCGTAATCAACCCCTAATCAACCCAGAATCACTCAATTACTTGATCATCACTCCTCTAAATCATTCCATAACTGATTGATTACACATTGACACCCATTTTAAACAAAATCATACCAAAAATACAAAATCTACTTAAATGATGATTTAACTCTGATTTTCCACGAAAATCAGAGTTAAAATTAGCCTGCAAGAAATGTGTTAGTGGGCTAGATAAACTCTGGGGAATTCATTAACTTGGACCCTTAAACCCATTCCTAACCCAAAAATAAATCATCTCAATATAATTGGGTTAAAAACAACTAAAAAAGCCCAAGCAATGAAATGAAATGTATTTTAATATAAATAAACCTTATTATATATTTTACCTTAAGATTAAATCGTCTCATTAATCCTAAGCTTTAAATGCATAACGGTTTAGATTATCAAAATACATTAAATTCTTATCATGTCTTAACTCAAAATCAAATCATCTCATTGACCTTGAGCTTAAGCATGTTTGGAATCTAATTTTAGTAAAATTTTCATGGGTCAAATTTGGGTGTTCACAGCAGCGTCAGATAATTCGCCACCGGATCTTCACAACCTTGTTCTCCTTGGATTTGCCTGGCTCCACTACCAATTGTAGAATATAGAAATTGCTCACAACACACAAAATTCTTTTTATTTAATTCGAAACCCTTACACAATTAATTAGGCGTCACCTCGGTGCCCCTCACGGTAGCTACACCAAAAAACAATTGATGTGGGTTAATTTGGGTTTAAGAGTCTTTATATTACCAATTATAGAATATATAAATTCCTCACAACAAACAATACTTTTTATTTAATTGAAAACTCTCACACAATTAACTAGGCGTGCTCGGTGCCCCTCACGGTACCCACACCCTCGGTGTTTCTCACAACTGATATTTTGCTACACATAATAATAAAATCCTAACACACTTATTTTAAACTAAGCTTACAAGAACACACATGACTCCTAAACCGAACCGGACTTGGACTCTTAAAACCCAATAACATAAAACTATTAAACTTATCAAAACTAGCTTAGTTTAATATCCAACAATATTGCAATGTATTTGAAAGGGATGAAATCCAGGATGCCTAACTAGGCTACCCTGATGTGTATTTGTATTGATCACAAGTTACAAGTCCTAAGCGTACAAGAGGTCTAGTTACAGATATGATAACTATAACATCTATAAGCTAACAGCTAACCAATATTAACATCAATGATTATCTGCTATTACCCCCTACAATTGGAGGGTGGTGAAACATACCAGACTCAAATTGGTCCTAAACATCAAGAAATTTGTTGTGCCTAGAGACTTAGTGAAGATGTCGGCCATCTGCTTTGTGGAGTCAATATGCAGAACCCGGATTTGACCTTGCTGAACTCTTTCTCGAATAAAATGAAGATCTATTTCTAAATGCTTGGTTCGTTGGTGCTGCACTGGATTGTTTGCCAGGAAAGTGGCTGAAAGATTGTCGTAATGTACTGCAATTGGGTGTTTTGGCGGATAACGAAGCTCATGCAACAAATTTCGCAGCCAAGATACATCGGCCACAACACTAGCTAGTGCACTATACTCCGATTCTGCACTACTTCTCGAAACTGTAGTCTGTTTCTTTGCCGACCAGGAAACTAAATTGCCACCAAGAAAAACACAGTAACCAGTGGTTGATCGTCTTGTATCCAAACACCCTACCCAGTCTGCATCACTATATGCTGTTAAAGTTTGGATATTAGTCGGCCGAAGAAGAAAACCATATGATTTAGTGCCCACTAGATACCGTAATATTCGTTTCACAGCCTTCAAATGCTCAGTTGTCGGTGCATGCATGAATTGACATACCGAATTTATTGCAAAACAAATATCTGGGGCGTGTGAATGTTAAGTATTGTAAAGCACCCACTATAACACGGTATTGTCACTGAGCATCAGGATCAAGAAGAACTCCTTGGTGAAGAGACAAAGAGAGTCGAGGCTACATCGGCGTTGGTGCGGGCTTTAAATCTATCCAGTTGGCTCGTGCTAGAATAGTGTCGATATATTTCTGTTGGTGAAGAAACATACCATCTCGGACATGAGTAACTTGTATACCCAAGAAGTAGTATAAAGAGCCAAGATCAGTCATTGAAAAACCCTGCTTAAGAATAGTAAGCAATTGCTGAAGGAGGGCAGAAGAAGAAGCAGTGAGGATGATATCATCCACATATAACAATAATAATGCCGTGCCCTGAGATGAATGTAACATCAATAAAGAAGCATCAGAACGACTGACTTGGAACTTATGGGCAGACAAGAAAGAAGCAAAACGATGGTACCAAGCACGTGGTGCTTGTTTCAAACCATAAAGGGCTCGCTGAAGCTTGCAAACATGATGTGGAAACTGTGAATCTTCAAATCCTGGTGGCTGTCTCATGTAGACTTCCTCCTTCAAGAATCCGTTTAAGAAGGAATTCTTGACGTCCAATTGTCGCACTCCCCATCCACACGACAAGGCAATAGAAAGAACTGTGCGGATGGTTGCAGGTTTGACAACGGGACTATATGTCTCGTCAAAATCTTCACCAGCACGTTGGGTATATCCTTGGGCTACAAGACATGCCTTGTAGCGAGAAAGACTGCCATCGGAATTATACTTCTGGCAATATACCCAGCGTGAGCCAACAACATTAATATCTGGAGAAGGTGGTGGTACCAAGACCCAAGTATTGTTTGTAATTAAAGCCTGGTATTCATCCTTCATAGCTAGGTTCCAACGTTCATCTTTAGAAGTTTGTTTGTAGGTTTTGGGTTTTGGGTCGTGAGTATCATGAAGGAGAGCATACTTTGGGTTGGGTTTTGTGACACCAACGCGAAGACATGTAGTCATGCGATGGGGTGAAGAGGATGTTGGAGGGCTTGGAGAAGAAGTTGGAGAAGGACTCGGATGAGACAACACATCAGGGTTGTTTGGATTTGAATTTGACGAGTTGGTAGATGTAGGAGATTGTCTTGGGAAGTGTTAGATAATGACGGATTTGTGGTATCCGGTTGAGGTTGGGAAGAAGAAGGATTTGTGTGGGGGAACGAGAGAGGTATGTCGGATAAAGGAGTTGAGATTGGAGGTGGGGAAGACAGTGGTTGTGTTGAAGTAGAACTTGGTAAGATGGGGCGTGAAGATAGAATACCCGTCGATGGAACTAGGGCACCGAGAAGAGTTAAGACGGCAGTGGGATTGAAAGGATCAGGTTGTTGTGTGGGTGGTGTTGACGAGGGTAAGGATGATAGTGAAGGGAAGGTGTGTTCATCAAAAATAACATTCCGAGATATAATAACCTTGCGAGAGAGAGCATGATAGCAGCAAAAACCCTTATGTTGAGGAGATAAACCTAAGAAAATATGTTGATCAGTGTGAGGTGACAACTTATGATGGCTAGGACTTATATGTAAGGGGTAACATGCACAACCAAACACCCTTAGTTGCGAGAAAGAGGGAGAAGCACAAAAGAGTGTTTGATATGGACTCGACCACTTTAAAGTTACATGAGAAAGACAATTCTGGATAAAGTTAACATAGTGGAGAGCCTCTACCCAAAAATTTGGCGGGAGTTTGGCTTGAAACAAAATACTACGGATTGAGTTAAGCAAGGTACGGTGCTTCCTTTCTACCATGCCATTTTGTGCATGGCTGTAAGGGCAAGAAAGGCGGCGCAGAATACCATGCTATTGAAGATAATTGTCAAATTGAGCATTACAGAACTCACCCCCATTGTCACTTTGCAGGGACCGAACTGATAGATTAAACTGAGTTTTTATTTCGACATGAAGTTGCTGAAACTTTGAGAAAACATCATTTTTATTCTTCAAAGGATAAACCCAACAGTATTTGGAGAATTCATCCAAAAACAAAACATAATACTTGAATCCAGTAAAAGAAACAACTGGGGATGTCCATACATCACAATGTAAAACATGAAATAAACCTAAACTAGGGGACAAAGATGGTGGATATGGAAGCTGTGTCTGCTTGCCCATCTGACATGCGGAACAGAACTCATTCTTATGCAAAGAAGAACACAAAGAAGAAAACTAGGTGGAAAATTGTTGCATCACCGGAGCCCCTGGATGACAGAGTCGTTGCCACAATGAACCAGGAACCCGACTAACAGCTAACGCAGAAAACATGGAAGAAGGTGCTGATGCCAAGACTCGAACAGAATAAAGGGTGCCTGAATCATTGCACCGTATCTGTCGATGGCGAAAATGATGTCCCTTCACAAAAAAACCAGAAGAATCAAAAATCACGGAACAAGCATTATCAATGGAAAAACGTTTTACTGAAATCAAATTTTTAGTGAGAGTAGGGACAACCAAAACATTCAAGAGGAGAAAAGAAAAGGATCCAACGAGAAAATTTTTGACACCTATATGAGTAATAGGGAGGAACGTACCTTCACCTACTTGGACTGAATCAGTACCATGATAGTCATGATAAGAATCAAGATTAGAAGTAGAGTTTGTCATGTGACTGGATGCACTAGTGTCGGCAAACCAAAGTGAACTCGAATCCTGTTGCTCATGAACCCCTACATATGAGCGTTGAGGACAATGCTTTGCTGTGTGATTATAACCATCACACAACTGACACTGAACAGGGTGTGACCCTAAAATAGAAGGAGAAGAACGTGGACTCTGTGGTGGGGAAGGGCGTGGTGGAAAATGCGAGCCTGAAGATGACGACTTTTGAGAAAAAGATTGCGGATTACGGGTGTTGAAGGGTGCAAAATTGGATGGCAGCCGAGGAGAATAATTTCCGCCACGACCACCCCTACCACCTCGTCCTCCTCGACCTCCACGTTCGCCGCGGATGCTGGGTGAAAAGAGCCTGTGATTGCTCAGGCACGGGAACCGTGGTGGTGGAGGAAGGGCGCTTTTGTTTTCTATTTTCCTGGGCGAGAAGAATAGACCTAAGTTCAAAGTAAGATGGAAGTGGGGATTTAGAAGTGAGGAGGGTGACAATATCACTATACTCATCAGGGAGACCGTCGAGGATCTGCATCACTATATCATCATCACTCAATTGTCTACCAATGGATTCTAAGCAATCAGCAATACCTCTCACAGACTGAAGATAGTCACTCATAGATTGGGAACCTTTTTTAGAACTAACAAAAGCTGAACGATATTCCATATATCGAGCTTGAACATGGTCATGAAAGAGTTGTTCAATATGCTGCCATACCTCTCTCGCAGAAGGGAAAAGACCAGGACGTACAATATGATTCAGGATGACTGGGGAGACAGTGGCATAAATCCATGTAACAATAGTACTATCTATTTGGTGCCATTGGGTGTAGAGAGGATTAGGGGTAGGAGGAGAATCGAGATTAGGGGAAGGGATAACAGCCTCTGGTGGTGCAACAGTTCCATCGACATGATCCATGACGGTATAAAGAAGACTTTGCCAAACCAGAAAATTAGTGAAATCAAGTCTGGCAGGGACATAGATTCGGATGTTACTCACACTAAGAACGGAGTGAACTGAAGCAGAGAGGGCGGATTCAGAAACAGAAGAAGAAGAAGAGGAAGAAGAAGATCCTGAAAGAGCAGAAGAAGAAGAGGAGACAGTCGACATGATAATGTGAAAAAGAGAAGAACAAAGTTTCAAAAGATGAACACTAACTCCACTACCATGAAAGGGATGAAATCCAGGATGCCTAACTAGACTACCCTGATGTGTATTTGTATTGATCACAAGTTACAAGAGTCCTAAGCGTACAAGATGTCTAGTTACAGATATGATAACTATAATATCTATAAGCTAACAGCTAAGCAATATTAACATTAATGATTATCTGCTATTAGTATTAAGGTAAAGGGCCTTATGGTATTAGTTTTCATGTTTTTGTATGGTTTGATCTTTTGTTATGGGAACTTGATTTTAATGTTGCAAACATGAAATTGAACAGGGTATATCCACTGTACAACCTACCTCTCTGGCCAGAGGATGGAGTGAACGAGAGTTCGCAGGTGTTTTCTTTTATTTTTGGTAAAGGACATACTATCTACCATGTGTAGAATTTCTAACTCATTTTGAAGGAAGTTCTCTGTTCAAGAATGATGTTCACAATCATGGAGTCAGTTCTGTTTTTTATTTTCTATCTATGGGCATGTAATATAACTTTTATACTCCTTTATGTTAAACTTGAACTCATATTTTGGTGGGATTTGCACGCTGCGACGTGCACACTACGATGTTGGACGGGGTATATGTTCCTCCATGGTTTCATCATATGTGTTGTAGTGTACTCTGTTTTACTGGTTAAATAAGAATTTATGAGGTTCTACCGGAAAAAAAAAAAAAAAAAAGGAAAGGTACGAAGATTCTTCCTCTTAGAAACGTTGATAGTTTTTTTTTTTCGGCAAACAGAAACGTTCATAGTTAATAGACAAATCATGCAGGTCCTGGGTCCATTACTCATGTTTCATTTAATGTCAAATATGACGAGAAAGATTCTTCCACGTGAGCAACAAAATGCAGCCTTACTCAATTATTGATCCAAAAAACAGTGTACATCTTCAATCTTATAAATCTTCAAGGTGATTGTGAACTTTGAATTCTATCTCTTTCGCGAGTTAATTAAATATTTTCAAAATGAGAGTTCGACACAAAAATTTCAAAATAAAATAATTTATGTACAGGACACTTAAAAATTTGAACAGAAAAATATGATGATTAGTGGTGATGTGATTTATGAGAAAAACTGTCACTTTTGATATAAGTTTTTATTCTTTACCTTTGATATGCTACACATCCTTTTTTTATGTTATAATTTGGCCCTTATTTTTTCGGCCTTAGTCAAGTAAGCACCAAAGTTTATTAATTTGGTCAATTGAGTATCCATGCTTTTTTAATCTTGGACAATTTATCTTGTAGTCAGGTTTGAGTTAAATTTGGCATTGATTGGCTGACTATTATGTGGGTTGATTAGCTAATTGTATGAGTGTCTAACAGTACAGGTAACGTGTTTATTTTTTTCGACACTAAGTAGGTGGTATATGTTATTCCTAAATCCAACATGGAGCTAATGTCGAATTTCAAAGAACTAATTCAATTTTTTTTTTGTCAGCAAGCATGGGTATTTCATTCATTATCAAAAACAAACATGAGTACAGGGCATAAACTTAATGTTTGTCCGGAGAAATACAACCCGACTACGAATACAAACCAAAATATAGCTAGCCACATACAACGACCCAAAATAAGAAGTGCATAGTCAATGATAAAATAGATATAGCTTAAGGAGATGACATATGATCCCGGCTCAGAGTTCGAGTGTAGGCCAATAACATTGGACCTAATCAACATGTGAGAAGAGGGCGATGTATTACTAGTTAGGACCAGCGACATCCCCAAATTCCATGAAGTTGTATAAATGCCTTTCAAGCTCGGCATTTGTTCGTTACTTGGAATTAATTTTTGTTAGATTTTAAAGAACACAAAGATAAAGTTCCCTTTCTGTCAGGAAAGGAAGAACCGAAAGATGGATCACCAAAGATAGAGTTTCCTTATGATTAGGAAACTCAAACCAAAGCTAAAAGATTGTTTCCTTTGATCAGGAAACCTAAAAATGTGGAGGAGGAAAGGAAACTAAAGAGTTAATCCATTCCAGCTCAACTTTCTTGTTACATCCGATTACATATTTATAGAGACTTTTGGAGAGACTTTTGGGGTGTACAATACTAAATACACGTGACTAAGTTTAGAACTCTCTAGACAAACCATGACTCTAGAACTTCCATCATACTAAATTCTAAAACTTTCCAGATAATTCCTAGATTGCAATAGGATCAATTCCAACACTCCCCCTTGATCCTATTACCTTTCACTTGGCTCACAAATCTTACGTGCATTGATCCCTTCAATCTTAGCAAACTTCTTCTTCACTCAAAATTCTTCAAAGGTAGGATTCTGCACTTCTCTTTTCCTCCAATTCTTCTTCTGCACTCAAGAGTTCTTCAAAAGTAGAATTCTGCATTTCTACTTTCCTCCAATTCTTTTTTCTTCTGCACATCTTCTTCATTCGTTCAAAATTCTTGCATGCAATTCCTTCATCCCTTCCAACAATCTCAAAAAACATCATCTTCTTCAAACAAAGTCTTCCATTCCTTCAATCTGGATATGCAACATCTTCATGCTTCCATCTGCATCATCTTGGAAACAAGCTTCAAAAGCTTCGTGCGAAAAAAATCAAACCATTTTTTTTCTTCTCCCAAAGATAAACATCAAAAGTTGTTATACCACCAAGAGATAACATCAAAAAATTTTCACAGCAACAAAGAACACCAAAAGATACCAAAAGACTCAAAGTTGACAGGCCCGTAAGATCATGAGGGCTCCGCTACCATGTTAGATTTTAAAGAACACAAAGATAAAGTTTCCTTTCTGTCAGGAAAGGAAGAACCGAAAGATGGATCACCAAAGATAGAGTTTCCTTATGATTAGGAAGCTCAAACCAAAGCTAAAAGATTGTTTCCTTTGATCAGGAAACCTAAAAATGTGGAGGAGGAAAGGAAACTAAAGAGTTAATCCATTCCAGCTCAACTTTCTTGTTACATCCGATTACATATTTATAGAGACTTTTGGAGAGACTTTTGGGGTGTACAATACTAAATACACGTGACTAAGTTTAGAACTCTCTAGACAAACCATGACTCTAGAACTTCCATCATACTAAATTCTAAAACTTTCCAGATAATTCCTAGATTGCAATAGGATCAATTCCAACAATTTTGACATCCTTTCCTTGCGCCAACCAAGCGGGAGATGGAGCTCCACCGCAAGCAAAACCCGTACATGATTGTCGCCATCACCTTCACCATCACCGTCATCATTGCCGCTGCCATCGCCGACGAGCACTCCTCTGCCACTGCCCCTGTTGCTTCTAAAATCCATCCAACAACACAGGCACAAGCTCGAGCAAAACTTTGAAGAAAACTTTGATAAACTTAGGGTCAAGACCCCACAAACCAGAAAATCTGGTACTACAAAGAAAGGTTTTCGAAAGATCCTAAACGATCTCAATAAAACCCACTATCCTTGAGAAGAGTTTTGAGTATACCGTCAAGACTTAGTGTGCATCTGAGCATTTCGTCGAATACGTGGTGTGCATCCATGGTGATTGATGGTTGTTGAGCATTGCTTCAAAGATGGCACAACCCAGCTCTTTAATTGAGATCAACAAATGCGGGAACAGAAGCAAGATCAGGAGGAAGAGAGGAGAAAGAGAACAGTTAGCATCTCCGGTAATGGAAGCACCGGAACCGACTTGATACTCATAGACTTTTAGGAGGAGAAGGATTTAAGACAGTAAGGCAGGAAGTAGTGAAAGAGTGTTGGTGTTATTCGTGGGTGTGTTTTTGGATGACGAAAAGGCATGTTCTCAAGCAAACATGGAGGAATTCCGGCAAAAATTAGCCGTTGAAGGTGAAGGGAGGCGATGGCACAATAACCAAGAGAGAGCGTTTTGGAAGAGAGCCGTTAGGACAATTCAATTTTTTTGATACATTGTGAAGAAAAACAATTTAGATCCATTGAGAAGTTCAACATTAAATGTTTCTAAGTTGTGCAAGACTAAACTAAGGCACCGAAGATGAACTCCAAAAGGTAATTCTTAAGCAGAATTAGCCAGCCAATCTACATAAACGTTGGTAGAGTTAACTGGATTTTAATAGTACAACGTGCCACCTAGAATGTTAGATATACAAATAGTAAGCTAATTAATTAGTCAGCCAGCCAACTGTCAATTTTGACATGAATATAATCATATGATAAATTGATCAAAATTAACAAATATATGTACGTATTTATCCTAATAAACAAACATATTTACTAGTTGATATAATACAAATATAATTGCAATAGTTGTTCCAATGAGAATGAACAAACAATAAATGAATTACCAATAAATTATTCAAAACCCAAACTATCACATTTGAGGATTTTTGGTGGGAAAAATTGATGTTATAAAAAACTTTTACATTTTAGTGAGCCGATTCAGCTAGAGCTAGATTAAATCATAGCGAATGCTGTTAACTATTAACCGATAATTTACGAAATAATCAATGACGGCCTCATTTTTGAGCTTTCCATTAAAAGGAAGAAGAATACGTAATCCACATGGATGGTAAAAAAATAAAAGAATTGAAACGGAAAGAAGGAAAATTAAAAAACATTCACGTCATTGTCATCATTTACGGACAGAGCTAAAAAATAGGATGGTCCAGTCAGTCACTCACCAAGTGAGTTACGTCAAAGTTGAATTAGGGAAGCTCATTAAAAAAAAAAAAGTTGAATTAGGAAAATATCAAAAATACTAATTCGGGTTTTTTTTTTCTCGATAGGAACCGACAGAAACATTAGTAAGTGTGCATATTTATTCTGACAAATCGGTGCCACTAGCCAAATTATTATTTTTCCTTAGCATAACTTGCTGCATTAATTCGGGACCCCTAAAATTAGCTAAAAGAAAAAATCCACTTCATCGGCGGCAACATTCATCCACACATAGTTATTTGTTTTCACCGTTAAGGATTATGTTCATCGTACCAAATAACATGCTAAGCATATCACTAAAAAAATTGATTTTTTTGTCAAAATAAAGTGCATTACGACGTTATTAATACATGTTTGTCACCTATAATAAGAGCAAATAACAATACTGTAAAACTTGTCCCCACTATTAAACAGTTTTGGATTCAAGTTGTTTCTGTACCAGTAAGTTTTAATAAAGATTGATCCTCATTCGAATAAAAAAAAGACTAGTTTTTTTTTTTGGTTACCAAAAAAAAATCAGTTTTTGATCCAACATCAACTTGTGTAACAAAGCAGTAGTGAATTAAAATAGATAATATACTATTTAATAAGGATAGTAAAAAAGAAGATAATATTAAGAATCAAACAAAACGGAAGAAGAGTAGTCGTCTCGGTCTCTCTCTCTCTAGTCTACATTGTCTCCTTATAATAATCACCACCACATCACTTGCTTACTCATCATCTCTGTATTGTTTTAGTTTTTGCATGTTTTTATTGGTTTCTCACTTCCTCTGTCGGAAACACAAGATAAACAAACATGGTCATCAACAACTTCCTTCGATCCAACCTTAAATCCCAGGTAAGAATCTTGATCCTCACCCCCAGTTTTGTTCTTTCTGCCAAATCATATGGACCCTTTTGTTGTTTTGTTATGCTCTTGTTCTTTGGAGACTCTTGTCTGTTCCTGGTTTTGTGGATCAGTCAATCCAGTGCTTGATCACCATAAATGGCCATGCTTTCACTGTTATATTCCTTTTTTTCAAATTTTTGTTGCTTTTCGTGTCTCTTGTTTCTTTTTCTTTTGTTATGTTTTGTTTAATCAACTCGTTTGATCATACCACCATCAGTTCGTTTTCATCTATTATTGGCCGAGCGGTCTCTGAGACTGAAGAGATAAAGCTTGTGTTTTTGCTTGTTGGTCTTGCTCAGCATTTCATTGTTTTATTTAATGAATCTAAATCTCCATATTGGCCTTGTCTGTTGCAAATTGGATTTTGGAAATCATGGGACATTATAATTTTTGAATGTATAGCTTTTGCTACAAATATGTGTTCTTTGCTTAGCTCAAATCACCTGTATGCTTTCTTACCAAAACCACAAACTCACCTCCATACATTACATAAGTTAGATCTCTTATCCATACACTGAAAACAATAAAAGTAGCACTACTGGTGGTCATTGTGTTAGGCATGAGAGGGGAAATTTCATGGCTATTGAAGACAATATGATGAACAGTATGTTTGCTTTTCGAGCATCATTGCCTTCTATGAACACTTCTAATCCATGACTATGCGTCCTTTTTCTAGCTGTATTCATACACCAAATATGCTGCTGCTTCTGGAAGTTCAAAGGAATCCCTTCTTCAAGCTCGTCTCCTGGCTAGACTGTATGGTACAGAGGCATCATTGCAAAAGGAAGATTCAAGTAGTGGGTAAGTGGTCTTTGTGTTCAAGATTCATGTTTAGAAATCTCCGAACTTTTCTCTCTTCATGTTGTTTTTGTCTTCCTGTATTTGGAAAATCAATTTGTAGTTATGATTAGGGGTATCTGGTGTGGTGATTCGTGTTCGTTATTATTATTGCTTACTCACTGCTATCAGAACTTTCCTATTGCAGTTACAAGGGACATGATATGCTGGCGCCTTTCACTGCTGGCTGGCAGGCTTCTGATGTGCATCCTCTGGTCATAGACAGATCTGAGGTATATTTTCTCGGACAATTCTTCTCTGATTACCCTTATAATATTAAATGTGTTTTGTCCGTTCTCTTCTTTCTTTCTTTAAATACTGAAACTAACTAGATGTCTCTGATTTAGGGTAGCTATGTTTATGATATTAAAGGAAAGAAGTATCTTGATGCTCTTGCTGGCCTATGGTGCACATCCTTAGGTAATTATGTATACTATACCTGTTTATTTGCACGCTCAGTTTTTTTTTTTTTTTCAGCTTGATGTTTTTGTTCATCTTGAATTTGTTAATTGCAATATTGCTTCTTCCTTTTTTAAAGAAACATATGGCATTGATATTCCATAGTCATAGATATCAATCCAAGCTCCTGTAAGAATTAAGGAAATGTTATTCCTCGAGTTCTCCTGTAATTGTAATCCTAATTCTTCTTAAAAAATATATTAAGTAAAGCTGGTGCCTTTTTCTTTGGTCTCACCAACATCGTTCTTACTTGCAACTAAATTTCAAAGTTACCAGAAGCACAATTACAGTGATCGAGTGTAGCACCAAGGGAAAGTGAAAGGAATATATAGAAGGGCGAAGAGAAAAGGGAAGAAAAACTACAAATTGGGGAGAAAGAGAAACGAACTTGAGATATGCGGTATAGCTAGTAATCAAATGCCTAGTGTCCACTATGATTTGCATAATTGGTGAGCATTCATGTCTCAAAAGAATCCATGCTTCGCACAAATCTCACAAAGAAATGGAAGAAGGCTCTTTGGTGATGGGTCTGCAGTTCGTCAATCATCTCAAACTCCACTTCAACATCCTTCAGCATGCAGTGCATTATTATTATCATTTTCTTATGGATTGCTTATCTATAACTTGTTGGGAACCTAAAAAAAAAGAAGTTAATATACGTGTCAGTTTTCTTTCATTAACAAAAGATGTAAATTTTTATGACTTCCTTACTGATTCCTTCATACTTTCATAATTACCGGGGTTTAGCTGTGTAATTTTTAAGTCTGCAAGTCGAAACCAGCTGCTGATGTGACATTGACTATCTGCACCTTGCAGGAGGAAATGAACAGCGTCTTGTGGATGCTGCAACGAAGCAGCTGAGTACCCTGCCATTTTATCATTCCTTCTGGAATCGTACAACAAAACCTTCTCTGGTACTTGAATGTTTACTTTGTATTCCATATGTAATCGACAATGTGATTTTGTTTTTTATTTTATGATAATCTTGCTTTTCCATCAAAGCCTCATTCACAATGTGATGATCTGTATATCCATGGTATATGGATTATTACTTCTTTTACATCTGCTATCCAATACAATTTCTCTGCTGTGTTATTAATGCCTTTTAATCTTATAGGATCTTGCTAAGGAACTGATACAATCTTTTACTGCAACGAAAATGGGAAAAGCTTTCTTTACAAATAGTGGATCAGAAGCCAATGACACCCAGGTTTTCTTTTACTTTCTTTGTCATCCAGTGCTCTTTATTACTTGCTCAGAGGAAAAAACTGTTGTTTCTATTATTTCTTCATTGTTATCTTCAAGTCCTTATAGTTCTCTTCAATTGATATTTACTATACCAAGCTTCTCAAGGACTTCAGGCTTTGATTGATAGTGAGTCTTAACTTCATTTCGGCATTGTGTTTGCATGCCAGTTACCCTCTTGATATGACCTGAAAAGTTCTGATACATGATGTTTTTGTGGAAACTAAACAATTAGAAATAGATGAATACAGATTTGTTATTTGGTATTTTGTGTTTTTTGTATCAAGTCCTGATTTTCTACTCTTAATAAGGATAACAGCATCGTCAATGTTGTTGATAAGCAGACTGATCTTATTTATATGCTCAAATTACTCATTTTAGGTGAAGTTGGTTTGGTATTATAACAATGCTCTTGGAAGACCAGAGAAGAAGAAATTTATAGCTCGATCAAAATCGTATGTTGAACTACCTTGTATTGTCTTAGTATCTGTTCGCATTATCCCTCAATTAATAATCATGATCTTGGCAGATACCATGGTTCAACTCTAATATCAGCCAGTCTATCAGGGTAAGACTATTCCCTTACCACAAAAGCTGGACCTTAACATTTTGTTCACTGGAGAAACTAATATATATAACAGCCTTCCAGCTTTGCACCAAAAATTTGATCTGCCTGCTCCATTTGTACTACACACAGACTGCCCTCATTACTGGCGCTTCCATCTTCCAGGTTTCCACATTACTTAGGCCACGCTGCCATTGCTGAATTTCTTTCTAAAATTAGATGATTGTTATTTAACAAAAAAGGGATGCATGTTCCAGGTGAGACAGAGGAGGAATTCTCGACAAGATTAGCCAATAATTTGGAGACTCTTATCCTGAAAGAGGGACCTGAGACAGTAATTTAATTGGAACTTCTTTCTTGTGTGGTTGTATGCAATTTTATTTATAAACAAAGATGTCTGGCCTAACTTGCATTCCATTTCTTTTCTTTTCAGATTGCGGCCTTTATTGCAGAGCCTGTCATGGGGGCAGGAGGTGTGATACCTCCCCCTGCTACTTATTTTGAAAAGGTGAGAAGTCTCGCAATTTGCTCCAATTTGGGCCAACTTCAAGACTGAAAATGACCTTTTATCCTTAGAATGCACAGGAAGTAGACATGCAGGCATGTTTGTGTTTACTAATTAGTTTACACTTTTTGTAAGTGTTGAAAATGATAGTGAAAATTATATTTGCATTGGGTATCTATGCCTATGGACGGGAGTTATGGGAATCTGGAGGGGTAAGTGATCTTGTAAAGATACGAAGATAAGTCCTGGCTCTAATGCCCCTAATTGTTTCTGCACTTGTATGGAGGGAACATAAAAAGAAGAGCTTTGTAGGGAGATGACTTGCCCCTTGCTAGGACTACAGATGTTTGGATAAAAGTCATTATTGTTGGTAAAGAAAGAAATGTTCTTATCATGTTCTTTCGTTTAACTGACTACATAGAGTCCCCCTCTTGTTAATGATTTTTATGGCTTATGCGTTGTTGCCTCTATTTATAAGTTTACTTCTAAAAATAGACAGATTCTTACTGCTAAATTGGATATGGATAATATCAGCTGAGTTTTGAATATTAATGTTATCATGGAGCCATGTCTCAGGTGGTTTCTTGTTTTGCATGGTTGAGTAAAATGTGGCATTTTAGTCTCTAATTATTCTAACACGACAAACTAGTGGTTGATCTTGCATATTTGTTCCTTATGCAAAACTCATCGTCACTTATCTTTCATCAACATTCAGTTTATGATTAGTCTAGCCCTTTGTTTTCTGCAGGTCCAAGCTGTAGTAAAAAAATACGACATTCTTTTTATTGCAGATGAGGTACTTTACTCTTGGCTCCTACTGCAAGGAAATGCTATGTGGTTGCGACGTATTGTTCATCACTTTTATATTTGTTCTAGGTCATCTGTGCATTTGGAAGGCTTGGGACAATGTATGGGTCTGACAAATACAACATTAAACCAGATCTTGTAACATTAGCAAAGGTAATAGAAGATGGAGTTTTGTTAACTATTGTTGATGTTCTAAGGTTGTACTTCATTTTCGTTTACTGAATTTGCATTCGTTTCCCTAGGCTCTTTCTTCTGGATACATGCCAATTGGAGCTGTTCTGGTGAGCCCTGAAATTTCAGATGTGATTCACTCTCAAAGCAGTAAACTTGGTATGCGAATATTCCGTCATCAAGAGCATGTTTATATATCCTTCAAAACGCTTTGCCTGATTTCTTCCATATCAGGTGCTTTTTCTCATGGATTCACCTATTCTGGCCACCCTGTTTCCTGTGCGGTTGCAATTGAAACACTCAAGATATACAAGTGGGTTCCTTTATCAATCACCTATATGTTCTTTCAAGCACTTCTTTTAATGGAAAATCAGTTTCATGCCTGCCTGTCTGGTGCAAGGCCCAATTATTAAGGGCATAAAGCAAACTTAAAAATGGATGATGAAATACATATTTTCTACGTCAACTAGTTTAATGAATGGCCATGACATGTGATATTAGTGCTGACGCTACATATTTGTTTCAAGGATCCATGGCATACCACTTTGAAATTAACTGCTCCGCAAAAAAAAATCTCTCTTTTTCTGTTTGCAGGGAAAGAAACATTCTCGAGCAAATTAATAAAATTGCTCCAAAGTTTCAAGATGGCGTTAAAGCATTTTCTGACAGTTCCATCGTTGGGGAGGTATGCCGCATGCTTGAAATGGATTGATAGGGGAATTTTGAGAACAAATTTTGGCAATTATGGTGATAATACTTATTCTAATGCATCAGATACGAGGAACCGGCTTGATTCTTGGTACAGAGTTTGTAGACAATAAGTCACCCAATGATCCGTTTCCTGCTGAATGGGGCAAGTTTCAGCTTCTTTCTTGTTACTCTATATTTATTCATATTTAGAATGTATAAAGGGCAAATTGTTGTGTACCCCCATCCAGTGGTTGTCTTAATCATCGAAAATCTGGGTAAAAGAAGAATAACTATTGCAACTAAGGTGGAAAATGACGTTGGGAGATTAATTATAAAACTAAGTTCTCTTAAGAACAAGTAAAGTGTTCTAGAATAAGAGTATTGTACATTGTGATAACTAAGAGCCTAGATTTGATCTGTCTTCTGGGTCAACTAGTCTTTTGGTTTGCATGATCGTTTTCTTTTCATTACTAATGCTATCTGTTAGCAACACCCTATCTACGTATAGGTTCACATTTTTCCTTCAGTTTTCATCAACATCTTCATGTCCTTTCTGCTAATATTCGGTTGACCATTGGAATCTAGGGGTAGGCACATATTTTGGAGCCCAATGTGCGGAGCAAGGGTTGCTAGTACGTGTTGCAGGGGATAACATAATGATGTCGCCACCTTATATAATGACTCCTGAACAAGTTGATGAGGTATGCTTTTGCGTTTTTCATTATTATTACTCTTTCAACTATATAACAATAGTCTTTCATATTTCAAAATCAAATTTAGACGTTCCATGTTTGTCTAAGATGCTGAGATTTTTTGGAGATATTGTGTACATTTGAGAGTGAATATGTTACTAGTGGTTCTCGCGAGAAGAAAACTTTGAACACCAGAACTAAGTGCTATCACTTTAAGCTATCTCTCTTTTCGAATTCCACCAAATGTACCTTCTCGTTTTGTTCCTTGAAGAGTTTTTGGGTTTTTAGTACAGTTGGTACCCAACTTTCTTACGTTGGGTCAATCGTGTACCTACAGCTTTTCTCGAGACATTTATGTATCTTGAGTTTTAGCGGGCAGGTTAGTCATGGGTCTCGGGCGGGGCATGTGCTGACGTGGTTTCTGCCCCAAATTGAGCTGCTGCCCGTAGCTCAAAACGACGTCGTATCAGCATGATACGACGTCATTTCATATCTACGTGTCAAAGGTGGGTCTCACCAAGGTTCAACCAATCAAGATAGTAATTCAATGATATTAGAATCCAACCAGGGTTCAACCAAAAAGATAACAAAAAGATAAAACACCAAACTAGTTTACCAAATACTAGTCGGGAAAACGGGAAAAAAATAGCGTGAAAATCCTAAGCTTTTCATTTATATACACAGATTTAATAAAAAAAATTCTTTTAAACACACAAAAAAACTGGTAAACATGGACCCAAAACAAAGATCTCACATAACCTGAAAATCTCTCCCTCCTCACCACTTTCTCCCCTTCCCCTCTCCGTCTCAAACTAACCCCCACCACCATCACCCATCTTTCCTCCTCTCTTTCCCTGCTCCCTAAAAGCTGCCGCTTCAGCTTCTACGTCCCGTCCCTTGGAACTTCGCTAACCTTGAAAACCGCCCAACCGAATCGAACGACTCCGATGTATTCGGTGAGGAGGGAGCTCAAGGGGATTCAACCCCTCGTGGGTAGCCTCCTCCGCCTCTGAGACTGGCGAGCTTGGTTGCAATTCTTGTTAGGGCTCTTGCTGCAAAGGTACGGATTGGGGGCTCGGTGGGATTGAAACATGGCCTTGGGCGGCAGCATTTAGGGTATTTTCAAAATGGTAGTTCTTTTTATTTGATTTGTAGAAATCAACAATGGTGTCTGCAAACATTCAATTGCAACTTTCGTACAAATTGGATTGATTGCTGGTGGTTGTATATTTGGACAAAAATCCATTATTACTGGATGCCTGTCCGATATAAAGCCAGAAGAAATAAATCCACCGCTTTCTTTGTATTTGTACTGGGGAAGGAGGAGAACCAGAAGACTTAACAGTTTACTAGATCAACCTTTGAGACGGTGCAAAGACATCAACCTTTGTACTTCTCAGCAATACTTTTCTGTTGGTGTCAATTTTGGTTGATGGCGTTTGTGGTGGTGGTCTCGGGCTTGGGTGTTTGGCGGTTGTGGTGGTGATGTTGACTTCTGGATGGTGGTTGTGCTGGTGGTGTTGGGTTTTGGATGGTGGTGGAGGCAAAGTGTGATGGGTGGTGGTGATTTGCAGTGGTGAGGGGCTGGAATCGGGAAAAAGTTTGCTATTTTTTTGGAATAAAAATTGTTATTTATTATACAAAAATTAATTTTAATTTTTTAAATTTGGGCCGGAATCGGGAAAAAAAATCCAGGCTGGAAGCACAAATTATATAAAACCCGTTATAACTTATGTTACGTATTGCTTTATACAAATTCCTCAAAAATGATTTTCTTTATACAAAACAAATCCATTTATAATATGGATACTTTATTATTGGGATGATATTTTGGGTTTGGTTAAACCTCTCAAACTAGGTAAGAATCGGGTGGAAAGCTACTCAAATCAGGTAAGAACCGGGTGGAAAGCTACTAGGAGAATGGTGGAACCCACACCTGCCACATGGACGCTAAACGACGTCGTATCATGGTGATACTATGTCGTTTTGAGCTACGGTCAGCAGCCCAAAATTGGGCAGAAACCACGTCAGCACATGCCCCGCCTGAGACCCATGACTGACCTGCCCGCTAAAACTCAAGGTACATAAATGTCTCGAGAAAAGTTATAGGTACACGATTGACCCAACGTAAAAAAATTGGGTACCAATTGTACCAAAAACCCAAGAGTTTTTTGACATCTGAGTTACTCCTATTTCACCCGACATGATGATATTTTTCTCAAGAGACCTGCATAGATGCGCATGATTTTCTTTTGGTTTCCTTTCGAAATTGTTCCATCTGCTGATGAACACTGTTTATCCTGATGAAACTCTTCTTTTGGATGGATGCCTAGCTAGTGCGTAATTGTAGCTGTATTCTTTTTTTTTGTTTGTGAGAGGAGTTAAATTATATTTTTCATAATTGTAAAACTGGATTTCATGCCTATTTACACTCCGTTTGGTATCATGGAATTGAATTCAATTCCAAGAATTGAAATCAATTCCTTAGTTTGGTATAATTTTACTTCACTTAAAATAAGAATTGAATTCCATTTTTTATTTTTGGAGCAATATTTTGATAATATTTCAAATCCAAGCAAAACCTATCGGATTTGGAATTCAATTCCATTGGATAAGTATTGGTATGTCTAAATGACAAAAATGACCCTATATTCTTATTTTAATTTTTTTTAGCAAAAGGACAACTTATGTAATTTTAGCAATTCAATTGATAATTTGATTTATACCAAATATTGGAATTGAATTCAATTCCTCATTATTAAAAAATATACCAAGCATGGGAATTGATTTCATAATGAATTCAAATTCTAAATTTTTAATGATTTGAATTCAATTCCAATTCCAAATTGATACCAAACGGACTGTTAAGGTGCAACAACATCATCCCGTTCTTGATTTGATCTAGCAATCTAATCACTTATTGCATTTTACTTTCTTTTGCAGCTGATAACCAAATATGGGAAAGCACTGAAGGCAACTGAAGAGAGGGTAAAGGAACTCAAGGCTCAACAGAAGAAGTAAACCGTAGTTGTTGATGATGAAAAAATTATGTAGCCTCCAGTCTAGGCAAATCTAGTTGCTCTTACAAATGTTCTTGGTCACTTGTCTGAATAATTTTACGTGCCAATAAAATTTTATTATCTTTCTGCCACTTTTATTCTCTTAAACCCAATTTTTCCTATGATGGGTTAATAAACTGATTGCATCAAAAAGTTCTAACCCGGAGAAAACCCTGGTTCTGAATTAATCGCGTTGATCTGGCTGGCCAGTCTAGATTAATGACATTGGGAAACTCGCCTCACATAGTCAGGTGCAAGATCGGGTCGAATCTGGATTACCATAACCAGGTGTGCGATCGAATCCGGAGATAGGTAGAATTATCATAACCAAGTGTGCGATCAGGGCGAATCCTGATTAGTTGGAGCAAAGCTTTAGATACCAAAGGGAAAAAAAAATTATTATGTTTTTAATGAAAAAAATTGGGGAAGCAATTCTCTCACAACTTTATGCCTTCATTTTTCGAGCTAGATCCTCGTGGCTGAAAAACTATCATTTGTCCTTAATGAAATTAAGTTTCCACCCCAAACAAAAATCTATTATTATGCACAAGGATTATCCGAATCCTTCCATTTTAACCAAAAAAATAGAAGAAACAAAATGAGAAAATAGATGAATTCGGGGGGTAAATATTATTTTCCTAACGGTCAACGAAGCAAGAAACAAAGTAAATGAGGCAAGTGAAAGAATCAACTTCTGGATTGCCTATCCGCCTTTCTTCTAGCTCGCTTTTCCCTGGAGCTGAGAGATCTCCTTCTCCTGAACCCTCCATCCTCGTTGTCTTCTTCATCCAAAACCCTCAAAGTTTTCTATATACAAAACCAATGACAAAAACATCAACAGAAATGATTAACTTAATTATTAATATATAATCAATCCAACCCAACACAATGACCCATGAAGATGGAATAATTAAAAAAAAATGCATGCATACCTCTCTTATCTCAGAAAAGCTCACAGCATAGAAAGTGACAGCAGCAGCAGCAACAATTCCCAGTATTGGAAGAGCCACCTGCATAGCCCCATCCATTTTTCCTTACCCTTCTTTTAATGGCTTTGTCAATTGTCACTAGTTTTTCTTTCCCGTCTTTAGTAAAGGAAAAGAGGTGAGGCCTCTATAATTTTGAATGTAAACCACCAGAATGAAAGTGTCACGACAGGTGATGAGGATAATGCTTTGTGGGAAAGAAAAAAAAAATGGATAATGATGGGAGTGATGGGTTGAAAAAAGTTCATTGGGCCATCCAATCCAAGCCTGGATCAAAAGCTTATTGAGAAAAAAATGCATGCATTTTCTGAGGAGTGGTATCAAGTTATATTTCTTTAAATAACTCATTCTGTTTTTTTGTTAATTTGCAATAATTTACCAACCACATTTTGAGTTGCTTTATTCAAATTAACTTATTAATTCATAAAAGTTGGATGAAAAGTAGCTTCAAATCAAAAGTATGAAGTCATCTTAGAGGAATACTTATTTATATTTCTTTTCATTCAAATTATAATCTTTTAGTTCTATAGAAAAAAAATGCAATATCTTTTTTACTTCTGTAAATTCAAAATAAATTGAAAATATGTATGAGATGCGAATAAAATAACCTAAAATTCCTCATAAAAAAAAAAACCTAAAACTCACATGACGCATAAGCGACTAAGCGAGGTCTCGGGTTCGAGTCTTCGTGTACGCAGAAAACCTCATTTGAGAGACTAACCCACCATTGCCTAGGTGTGTCACCCGAGTCGAGCTAGATTTAGTCTGGTGTCTTTGATGTCCTTAAAGGTGGACTGGCCCGGGATACTAGTGGGAAACCAAAAAAAAAAAAAATTATACATTAGTTGGTACTCCCTCTGTCCCTTTTTTATTGACGTTTAAGGTATCTACACACATATTAAGAAATACATTTAATAGGTATAAATTTGACAACTTTGCATTAAGTTAAGACTAAACTACCCCTTATTTAAAAAAATAATAGAGACAACCAAAGAATATGGCATTATGAGAATAAGGCAAAATGAAAAAAAGATTATTTAATGCTCATCAAATATTCTAAAGCCACAATATTTTTGAGACAATTCTAAATGGTTAAAACGTCAATAAAAAAAGGACAGAGGGAGTATTATAGAGTGAGCTTGGGCTGACAAATTGAAAGGATTCATTTGGATTCGACTTTTATTGGCCCGTTATAGAATTTTAGTCAAAAATTGAAAGGCGTGACAAATACTTTTTTTATTTTTTGATATCGTGACAAAGACTTGATAATATGCATTGTGACTCTGCTAAAAAAAAATCATTACATGCTTCAGAATTAATCAGAATAATTTATAAACTGGTTCTGCTTAAATTTTTATGGAGAAATAAGAAGATTTCATAGTATTTTTAATCATAAAAGGAGCTTTAAATTATCAAAGGTGAAGTAACGGAACGTTGATTGGCTACATCATACAGTAAAAGTAATCATTAAAATGATTATTTATCCACCTTAAATTGCGTAATTTTCGAAGGTTAGAAGACAATGATACAAGCATATTAAAAGAGCAGCCAATGTTGTGCTGATGTAGGCACATTGAGTGGAATTAGCTTACGAACTATTTTGACCCCTTAAATTAATATTGAGGTGTTGTGCTTTGAATTCAGAAATTTCTGGTCCAAAAACCAAGTTGTCAAAATGATGCTAGGCCGGCCTTTGATTCAGTCTCGGTGGTTGGTATAAGAGTGAATGGGTCCCTTTATGCCAAAGTCAAACTGAAAATTACCCCCGTATTTTCATCGGCCTCTGCTTTAGTCCCTAATGATTTGTCAATTTTGCTTTACAATATGATACTGCCGATAACCTTTTTGCTCAATGTTAGCCAGCTTGTGGAAACTAATTAATACATTATTTTTGTTACATCATAAATTAGAAACTACCCACATTCCCTATCCAAAACAGCTTCAATCCTACCCATCAATGGAACCCATGACTCCTTGAAAATTTATTTGAAACGCCCCGACCCGTATTTACCGTACATAATAAACACGTGTCGGAACTGTAACGACCCAACCAAACAAAGCCCAGCATACAGTATATACATCAGTAAACAGCCCAAAATATAAACATCAATAACATCACAACCGGCCCAAGGCCCAACAATAATCATTAAGTAGCACAGCGGAAGACTTAATAACACATAAAGACACTGTATGCGACATTGATGCAAACTAATGGATCCGAGTCCTGTCCAAGGGATAACGTCGCAGCCTGTCTGGAATGCATCAAACCTGAACCACAAATAACTCAATCTACGGGATGAAAGCCCGCAGGTGAGGGGTGAGTCCGAAGTGCCCACCAACCATGGATAGACAAACAATATGCAATACTATAAATTACTCAAGGTCGAAAACAGGCATAACAGCCAAACACACCAAACCAAAAGACACGACTTAAAACTGGTCCAAGACCAAAAAGACTCAAATAAAAATCCAATTTCCAATTTTATCTTTCCGGGCCCCGTCACGGATAAGCTAGGGGTCAGACCTGGTTCTCAACATATTTCGGGTGCCAGACCAAACCAAGAGAGCCCAGGGATCGACATCCCAAAAATAGTAACCCAGGGATAGACATCCCAAATATAATCACGGGATAGACATCCCAAGCATAGACATGCTTATCACAAGTAACCTAGGTCATGGCCACCACAAAACAGTCTTAAACCATCGAGTCGTACCACTACTTACCACGTGACAATTATATCATCATTATCCAAATCCAAATCTCAGGGATCAACATCCCTAGCCAAAATACCGGGATAGACATCCCAATCCAAACAGAGGATCGACATCCTTATCACATTTTATTATTTAATCCATTATTCGTTATACCAAAAAGACACAGTGATAAACACCCAAAAACTCAATGCACAGGGATAAACATCCCAAAATCAATCAAGACACTGGGATAAACATCCCGAAACAAACCACAACAAATGCATCAAACAACAGTGCAACAATCATCATACACAATAACCGAGTAATATAGGCACATGTTGAAAGAAATCCATCATCACCTTAGCCGATTACTCAACTCTGAAGACAATGACCAGTCCATAGCCGGCTCCTCGGGAAACTGCCCGATATCAAAACCTATACAACAATACAACATGCTCACATAAATACACATAATCGGTATACTATGATGCCAATACTGCGAAATATACCTATGTTAGTAACTGGGCATGCAAACTTGACAATCAAATGCAGCGGAAAAACCCAGAAACCATGGAGGATCCAAGTGAAAGTAACTAAACCGAATAACAATTTTTGCGTACCTGAATCAGTTGAGATCTTTCACTCAACTGCTGTGCCGAATCAGCTAGAGCCGGAAAGAAATCCCGCCCCTCTACGGTATCCACACGAACTGTCGATCTCTGGTCGGAAAACATCTCGTGATCTCTAACCCGAGCACTCCCGAACCGTTGTGCTAGCTACGGATTTCCGGGAGCTATGTGGTGTTTCTTTCTTTCTCAAAGAATGGGTGTGTAATCTGAATTGTGTGTGAATTGTAACGCCCCGGATTTTCGGTATTTAATTCTGTGAAATTTTCGAAAATTTTGGGATCTAATTTCCAACTATGCCCTCACAGAATTCACGGGAACTATTTTCTTGTTCTTAATAAATTTATTTCTAGTATGGTTCAATCATTTATTCCCAAGTATTAATTTTGTTTAGCATTTAATAGTGTTCTGGATTAAAACACAAGATGGGGTGTAGTTTTTACTAAAACTACGTAGTTTTGGTAGAGCCAAAACCTAAAACACACAAAAGGATGCGTTTTGACTTTGAGGTTGACCAGAGGAGGGGCTTGAAGACGAAGTGACGTCGTTTGGAAGCAAAACGATGCCGTTTTGCTTTTGACGAAAGCTCTAGCCCTAGAGTGCGCTTATATAATCTTTCTTTTCTCTCTCTCTCCTCCCCACTTCTCTTTCTCTCCCGACGGCTCACCCCCACGCTGTAACAGCCCGGGCAAAAATTTTGGATTTTTACCGGACTGTAAAAGTCTTTTTACCATGATTTACTGTTGAATTAATCTTGGGTAATTAATTCAAGGTAAATCTGGCGTCGTTTTTCGAAACCGAGAGTTTTCCCGCGCTCGTGATTTTTCCGTGGATTTTTCGGACCTAAGTTGGTATTTTTCGGGTCTCGGATCTTCGGAAAAATCACACCGAAAAATAACTTAGTGGGTGTATCAGTTATTTTCTGGTCCGATTTGGACACGGCCCTGCATAGTGGAGCCGCCTCTTACCTGTGCTCCCGTGACGTCCCTGTGAAGCCTGTGATTTCCTTCCTTTTTCCCGTGACTCTGCATTTTCTCTGCCTGCAACCCATTTCTTTCCCCTGCACTCATCATCCTCACCATCATCTCCTGCAAACAATCTTGCCAACTAACCGTTCCTTTCCTGCACCTAAGAAATGAGAAGAAAAGGAACTAAAAAAAAGAAAACAACAATACAACAAACCACACACATACAACCGGCCACCACCCGTGCGACCGCCACCTTGCTCCTCCTCTTTGCCTCTTGTGCCCAGCCTTCTGGCGCCGCCGCTCTGCTCGCCGCCACCGGAAGACACAGGCGCCGTCCCCACAAACTGCAGCAGCCGCCGGACGCGACACGACCACCGCACGCCTCACCAGTCGATAACTCCACCACGACCAGCGGCCAGCACCGTCGACGTCGAGCAGCACCGGATAGAGGCAAGACATCCGGCGAGTCCTCTGTCCTTGACGTCGCCTCGCTCGTGCTGTGACCGACGCCGTCCTCCTTCGCGTCGAACCCTGCCTCACGCCTGCAACCGTCGCCACCGCAGCAGCCGAGCACCACTCGCCTGCACGCCGCCTCTTTCCGCCACACCTGACTCGTCGCCAACTGAGCCTCACCTCACGACACCACCGCGCAGGCGTAATCGCAGGTGAGCAGCCGAGGTCGAAGACGACCCAGGGTCGGGCCGTGGCTGCTGGGTCCAAGGCAAGGCTTGGTTTCGGGCCTGTTGACTTGGACAGTGGGCTTGGTCATCCATGGGTTAAATTGGGACTTGGGCTTAGTCTGATTCATCTAACTCAGCCCAGTTCTATTTTCTTTTGACAAAAAAGGCAATATATATAAATATGCACATAGTTACGTAAATATAGTTGTTAGGAATTTATAATTTTCTGGAAATAATAGGAACAATAATATATACATAATATGGGCACATGGCATGTATATGTATACCACGTAATTAACTTAAGGGAAGTAGGTAAATAATTTTTGGAAAAAATTATATACATGATTTAATTGGAAATATTATGGGAAAATATGAGATATGGAAAATAAATAATATTTATGCATACGAGAATAATTTGGGAAATATATGTATGTGAATTTATAAATTCGTATTTATTTTCAGAAAATAAGTCATATAATTATATTCTCTGGAAATAATTTTCCAAAAATAATAATATTTAGTAATTAAATTTTGGCAAGTAATATATATCATGGAAATAATTTTTGGGAAAATACATATATATGATATAATTTCTAGGAAAATTTTATTGTTATTATTTTGGAATACAAAGTATAATTACTCCAAAAATATATTTAAAGGAGAGTTTTAATTAAAGTATGGTACCGAAATTATATTCGGATATACGTACGGTATAATATTTTCGGTAAAAGATGATAATAAAAGATATGAACTGGGATGGGTTATTTCGCAGATTTGGCATCATAGCATACCGATTATGTGCATTTATGTGTATATATTGTTTTGCTGTATAGGTTCGGATATCTGGTAGTTTCCCGAGGACCCAGCTTGGTACCGGTCATTGTCTCCAGAGTTGAGTAATCGGCAAAGGTGAGGATGGATTTCCTTCAATATGTGCCTGTATTACTCGGTTATTATGTTTTGATGATTATTGCATTGTTGGATGTTGCATTTGCTGTGGTTTGATTCGGGATGTGTATCCCATGGTCTTGATTGTTGTCAGGATGTTTATCCCATGTTGGTTTTTGGATGTTTATCCTTGCGTCTTTTGGTTTAAAGTATAATGGAATTAATAATAAATTGTGATAAGGATGTCGATCCTTGATTTTGGATGGGATGTCTATCCCGGTATTTTGGTTAGGGATGTCGATCCCTACGATTTGATTTTGATGACGATAATATAATTGTCACGTGGTAAGTAGTGGTACGACTCGATGGTTTAAGACTGTTTCGTAGTGGCCGTGACCTGGGTTACTTGTGATAAGCATGTCTATGCTTGGGATGTCTATCCCGTGATTATTTTTGGGATGTCTATCCCTGGGTTCTTATTTTTGGGATGTCGATCCCTGGGTTCTCTTGGATTTGGTCTGGCACCCGGAATGTGTTGATAACCAGGTCTGACCCCTAGCTTATCCGTGACAGGGCCCGGAAAGATAAAATTGGAAACTGGATTTTTTATTTGAGTCTTTTTGGTCTTGGACCGGTTTTAGGTCTTGTCTTTCGGTTTGGTATGTATTTGGTGGTTTTCACCTGTTTTTGGACTTTGAGTTATTATAGTTGCATATTGATTGTCTATCCTTCGTCGGTGAGCACTTCGGACTCACCCCTCACCTGCGGGCTTTCATCCCGTAGGATAGATTATTTGTGGTACAGGATTGTTGCATTCCAGACATGCTGCGGCGCTATCCCTTGGATAGGGCTCGGATCCATAGTTTACATCTATGTCGCATACAGTGTTTTTGTTGTTAGAACTCATTCGTCATTGTCTCATTTTAGGGTTTTGATAATGACAAACCAACCATAGCTCAATTGATGACAACCTTGAAGCAAAAAGAAACCAATCAAAGGAGCAAAAGTCTAAAGAGAAAAGAGCACAAGGATTGAAGCAACAAGGATGAAGAATTATAGGAACTATCTATATGAACTCCTTGTAAATGGTAACTCAAAACTTCCAAGTTATTAGCTCAAAACAAAACAAAAGTTACTCATGCATTTCATAGCATGCTTTCAGTCATAAAATTGATTTTTGAGTCCTAAACATCGATGTTATTTGCCTTCAAACAAATCAAACAATTGTCGTGGCTCAAGAACATCGATGTTGTGTCCAAAACATCGATGTTGTGTCCACAACATCGATGTTATGATATTTGTTTTCAAAATGGTTTTGCCGCAGCATTTAAACATCGATGTTGCCTCCTACAACATCGATGTTCTTAACAAATCAACTTCATCATTTTTTTTGCGAAGCACCAAAACATCGATGTTGGGTTTGTAAACATCGATGTTGTCTATGAAAACATCGATGTTGATCAAACAAACATCGATGTTTTATTAGCCGTTGGCTCAATTATTCAAATCCAACGGACAAACATCGATGTTGTGACCCCCAACATCGATGTTGTGCCGTTGGAATCAAACAACTTTTTCCACCAAGCATGCTATCTTGTCTAAAAGGTTTCAGAACTTGTCCCCAACGTCCATATGAGTTTTTGAAGCTATAAATAGAGGCTTTAAACCTCTATTTCCATAGATTTTCCCTTCATACATTCAAGCATTTATTTGAAAATCATTCAATCAATTTTTGAGCTAATATCTTGTGAGATTATAGAGTTGCTTCATTAAGCTTTCATTTGTACTCATACCCACTCTTCAAGAGAGTTTTGTTTGAGAGATTGAGAGTGTTGTAACACACTATAAGGGAGGTCTGTTCCCTTGAGAGAAGTCTTGAAGTGAGGTATCTTCAAGCAAGAGTGTTGAGGTTTATGTGACTTGAACTCTCAGGTTTAGGATTCTTGTGATTAGAATTCCTAGGTTGTAAACGGTTTGTTAAGCACCCGGAAGCTTAACCTAGATAGTGAACTCTTCAAGTGAACCTTGAAGGACTGTATTAGCCACAAATTAGTTGTGTGTGAACCAGTATAAAAATCCTTATGTCCCTCATTCTTTCTATTCCACATTTACTTCCTGCAAATATTTTCGGTTTTTAGGTCATAAGCTATTCACGCCCCCTTAGCTTAAGCCTTCTGTGTCTAACAATTGGTAGCGGAGCCTAACTCTCTGAAAGACTTAACCGTTTGAGAGAAACTTTCCATGGCTTCTTCAAGTAATTATGCAGGACTCTTCGAAGGACAATCAACCACTCGTCCACCGCTGTTTGATGGCACTAATTACAGCTACTGGAAGGAGAGGATGAGAATTTTTCTCCAATCTAACAACTATGCTCTTTGGCGAATCATGAAGATTGGAGAGCAAATTCCGACGAAGAAAGTTGGTGAAATCACAGTGCCAAAGACGGAGGAGGAGTATAACGCTGCAGATATTACGATAGTTGAAAACAACGCTAAATCAATCAACATGCTTTATTATGCAGTGAACCCAGATGATTACCGAAAAATCTCTTGCTGCACAACCGCAAAAGAAATGTGGGATAAGCTGGAGGTCACCTACGAAGGAACCGATCAAGTCCGAGAGGCCAAAATCGACTCCCTCACTGCAGATTACGAACTCTTTCGAATGAAGGAGAACGTGGGAATAGAGGAGATGTTTGAACAATTTTCTAAAATCATAAACAACCTTCATGCTCTCAAGAAGGTCTACTCCGACAAGGACTTGGTCAGAAAAGTCCTTAGATGCCTCACTCCCGAATGGCGTTCTAAAGCCAACGCAATCTATGAAAATATTAGGACATCGAACACAACCATTGACAGTCTTAGAGGTAATCTTCTAACCTATGAAACTACTATTCTTAAACCCTCTTTACAGGAACCAAAGAAGAAGAACATAGCTCTCAAAGCTTCCACCTCCAAGACGCAAGAGCTCACTGAATCGGACTCTAGCGATGACGATCAAGAACTCGGACTTGTCACCAGTAAAATACACAAATTCATGAAGAAAGAATATGAAAGGAAAGGAAGGAAGACGTCCGGTCCACCTAAGTGCTATGGATGTGGAGAGGTTGGGCACATCAAGCCTAAGTGCCCCAAGGCAAAGGGGGGAAAAGAAAAGAAGCCCTACAAGAAGCAAAGGGCATATATCTTTTGGGGAGGCGATTCCGGCGATGAATCATCCGATAGTGATGAAGAAGAAACGGCCAACCTATGTCTCATGGCACGAGAGGAAGAACCGGAAGAGGTAAGTACTTCTCACCCAAGCGAAGATTATACTTTTGAAGAATTGCAAGATGCATTTAATGAGCTTTATGATAAATACATCTTGGCATCTAGAGCTAATAAGGGCTTAAAGAAACAACTTGAAACTCTAGAGAATGATATGAAGAAAGTGTCAAGTGAAAATGAAAAGCTTAAAGAGGAGAATAAGTTTTGCAGAAAGAGCAGTGCTAATAAACCAGAAAGTCCAATTAAGGAATGTGCATCATGCAAATCACTAAAGGAACAAATTGGAGAACTAGAAACAAAAACTAGGGAGTGTTCATCGTGTGAGACATTAAAAGAACAAGTTAATGAACTTGAAACAACACTAAAGAAATTTAACACCCCTCAAAAGAACTTGAATTCTCTGTTAGATAATTTGCAATCAACCAAACATGGAGTAGGATTCAAAAATGAGCCTAAGAAGAAGAAAATTGAGACTAAACTTAGGAAACCTAAGGTTCAATCTAAGGAAAACAAGGTGAGTAAAGTGCACAAATATAGGCAATATAGTAACTATTATCAACCTAGAAGGATGCACAATCCAAATGTCATTTGTCATTATTGCAATAGAATAGGACATATTGCTCCCGTTTGCTTTACTAGGCATAGGCATTGGGCGCAAGAAGAAGCTCATTACCGCTATGCTCCTAACACTCAAGGACCCAAGAAGATTTGGGTACCAAAATCTCATTGATTTGCTTTTGTAGGTATGCTTGAAGGCATCAAGTGTACTTTGGTACCTTGATAGCGGATGCTCCAAGCACATGACCGGAGAAGCATCCAATTTTCTACAAATTAAGCCATCAAATGGAGGAAACGTTGTCTTTGGAGACAACAACAAAGGAAAGATCATCGGCATTGGCTCGGTTGGTAAAAATGAATCTTCCTCCATTGATAATGTTTTACTTGTTAAAGGTCTTAAACACAATCTCTTGAGCATAAGTCAATTATGTGACAAGGGAAATCGTGTGATTTTTTATTCCAAGTCATGCACTGTAGAACGTCTTAGTGATAATAAGATCATTCTACGTGGTGATAGAATTGACAATATTTATATGGTTAACTTGGAAGAGTCTTCATCAGAGTTTTCAAAATGTCTAATGAGCAAAGAAGATGATATGTGGTTATGGCATCGTAGAATAGCCCACGTTAATATGAAGATGTTAAACAAATTGGTGACTCAAGACTTAGTGGTTGGTATTCCAAAGATTAAATTTGAGAAGGATTCTATATGTGATGCATGTCAAAAGGGGAAGCAAGTGAGAGCTTCGTTCAATTCCAAGAACGTTGTCTCAACATCTAGACCACTTCAACTTTTGCACATGGATCTCTTTGGTCCCACACAAACCAAAAGCTTTGGAGGTAACTATTATGTCTTTGTAATTGTTGATGATTACACAAGATACACTTGGACCTTATTTCTTACACATAAAAGTGAAGTATTTAATGTTTTCAAGAGCTTTCTTAAGAAAGTTCAAAATGAAAAAGATTGTTCAATTGCTTGCATTAGAAGTGATCATGGAGGTGAATTCGAAAACAATCAATTTTCAACTTTTTGTGATAAACATGGCATTGAGCATGATTTCTCAGCCCCTCGGACACCACAACAAAATGGCGTTGTTGAACGCAAGAATCGGTGTCTTGAGGAAATGGCAAGAACAATGCTCAATGAGGCTAAAATTCCTAAGTATTTCTGGGCTGATGCAGTGGGTACGGCCTGCTATGTGTTAAATCGAGCAATCATTAGGCCAATACTCATGAAAACGCCCTATGAATTATACAAGGGAAGAAAGCCTAACATTTCTCATTTACGAGTATTTGGATGCAAATGTTTTGTTCATAATAATGGGAAAGACAATTTGGGAAAATTCGATGCAAAGTCTGATGAAGGCATCTTTCTCGGTTATTCATTGCGCAGCAAAGCGTATAGAGTCTTCAATAAACGAACTTTAAATGTTGAAGAATCCCCTCATGTTGTGTTTGCAGAAAATGATACTCGCTTGGCGAGAAAGGACTTTTGTGATGATCTTGTAGGTACACTTGAGAAGATATCCTTGGGCGACAAAGAAAAAGAAGAGCTAAGTCACTCACCCAAAGACAGCTCAAACGCGAAACAAACAACGGTTGATGTCAACCAAGAACTCCCTAGAGGATGGCGAGAATCGAAAGACCATCCTCTTGAAACCGTAATTGGTGATATCAACCGCGGTGTAAGTACTCGCAATTCCCTTAGAGATACTGTAAGTCACATGGCATTTGTTTCACAAATTGAGCCAACAACCATTTCTGAAGCAATTAATGATGAACATTGGACCTTGGCTATGCAAGAAGAGCTAAACCAATTCAAACGTAATGATGTTTGGAAATTGGTTCCAAGGCCTATTGATCATACAATAATTGGCACGAAATGGGTGTTTAGAAATAAATTAGATGAAAATGGCATAATAACTAGAAATAAAGCTAGGTTAGTAGCAAAAGGTTATAATCAAGAAGAGGGAATCGATTTTGAAGAAACATATGCACCAGTTGCACGATTAGAAGCCATTCGCTTATTACTTGCATTTGCATCGTCAATGGACTTTAAGCTGTATCAAATGGATGTTAAAAGTGCATTTCTAAATGGCTTCATTCAAGAAGAAGTGTATGTTAATCAACCCCCAGGCTTTGAAGATCATGCATTTCCTGATCATGTCTTCAAACTCAAGAAAGCACTCTATGGTCTTAAGCAAGCTCCTAGAGCTTGGTATGAACGCTTGAGCAAATTTCTTTTGGACAATGGGTTCAAAAAGGGAAAGGTGGATACTACACTCTCTATTAAAAGTAAAAACAATGACATCCTCTTAGTACAAATTTATGTAGATGACATCATTTTCGGTGCTACTAACATATCCTTGTGCAAGGAATTCTCTACTATGATGACCAGCGAATTTGAAATGTCCATGATGGGTGAATTTACTTTCTTTTTGGGACTGCAAGTCAAACAAATGAAGGAAGGCACATTCTTCTCACAATCAAAGTATTGCAAGGAATTGCTTAAGCGCTTTGAAATGGACGGATCAAAGGAAATGGCCACACCTATGAGCACTTCTGTACTTCTAGATAAGGATGAGAAAGGTAAGGAAGTTGAGGTTAAAAGATATCGAGGTATGATCGGATCCCTTCTCTACTTAACTGCAAGTAGGCCGGACATTATGTTTAGCGTTTGTTTATGTGCTAGGTATCAAGCATGCCCTAAAGAGTCTCATCTTAAGGCAATTAAAAGAATTATGAAATACCTAATAGGCACAATTAATGTTGGACTATGGTGTCCTAAAGGTTCTACACTTCAACTCATGGGCTATTCCGACTCAGACTTTGCAGGATGCAAACTAGATCGTAAGAGTACTAGTGGAACTTGTCACTTACTCGGGAGCTCCTTAGTTTCTTGGTTTAGTAAGAAACAAGCTAGTGTAGCATTATCCACCACCGAGGCAGAATACATTGCAGCTGGTAGTTGTTGTGCTCAAATTATTTGGATGAAACAACAATTAGAGGATTATGGTCTTAATATCAATCACATTCCTCTTAGGTGTGACAATACTAGTGCCATAAGTCTAACTAAAAATCCAATCTTACACTCAAGGACTAAACATATTGACATTAGACATCACTTTATTAGAGATCATGTTCTCAAGGGAGACATAGCTATTGAATTTGTGGACACAAAATTTCAATTAGCAGACATTTTTACAAAACCCTTGGAGCAAGAGTCATTCTTTCACATTCGTACTGAACTTGGCATTCTTGACTCTACAATAATTTAAATTCATGCATTCTTTCATCATAATTATCACACATACAAAGATCATAAAACCTGAATTTCTTCATTACAATCACACACACACACTCACACTATTTCATAATATTACAATCACACACATGCTTACATTATTTATATTACAATCACACATATTTTTAAACATATATACCTATCTTAATCTAGCTCCTAACGATTTGGTACAGCAGTTACAGAGAAGCTATTAGGGTCATTGACTATATTAACCCTCACACTATCATTCCATGCAAACCACATTCCACCCGAGTTATTCTGGCCAGGGATTTCAAACCGATTCACTGATGGAAAACGGAGAGGGATGAACCCGTGGTTTTCGCCAGGTTGCCACAATGTCTCGGTGAGTAGAACCATGTTCGGTTTGTATTGGTTCTTTAGGTCTCTCAACATTCTTGTAAAATCTTGAGAGCGCCTCGTGATTCCCCTGCAATTCCACTCGTGATTCCCCTGCAATTCCACACGAGCAGGCGAACCTTTGGCCAAGTTGGCGGTAAGCCAGGGACCCGTGAAGCACTCTGAGCAGTCATTGAAAGACGGTAATAGCTTCCTTGTTCTAAGGTTTGATGGGTAGACTCCATTTGAAAACTCTCAAGCCTTTCAGATATGAAGAACATTGTGGCATTGGCAATACCATAGAAGGATGTTCTAAGGGGGCTTTGACTCTCAAGAAAAACAGTCTCTTCCATGGGTGTGACAAAAAACCTAGAAGAGTAGAGCTCATCAACAAATACTAAGCGAGGAATTCGACCTAGTTCATTAGGCAGATCCTCAGACGGCTCACTTACAATACTATAGGTTAATCGGTTTCTCCTGCCTACGGCTGCACCCTCAACAAAAAAGACAGTGGAAGGGGCAGGCATTCTTGGTTTTGATTTTTTTTTTTTGCCTAACTCTCTCTCAGAAATTGGCTTATAATTTTCTGTGTCTAATGAGCTCCATCGTATGCCTATTTATAGAAACACAACTATGTTGCTTCTTCTCTCAGAAGGTGACCCCTACCAATTTCTGAAATGTCCAGAGATTGTTTAGGAGGTGACCCCTACCATCTTTGAAAAATGTTCAGAAGAAGGCCCCTCCTAACTGCTTCAATCTTCAAGAATCTTCTCTTTCAACAACTTGCCAATTACTTAAATTATTGCTCAATCAATGTCTGCAACCCTACAAATTTTTGCGATTATCAAAGATTTCCTTTTTGACAATCGTGGTTTTAATTGCATTATTGATTCATCACGGGATTTACTGTCTGATTAGCTGGGCATCAGAGGCAACCAAAGTCCAACTGATAAGACATTTTCTCAAGCCCGGTGTACTTACGACAAGGAGACACCTCCTCATCCTGGCAGGATAGAAATCCAAGGAAATATTTCTTGGGGGCAGAGGCTTCCTTACTACCTCTTAACTTTGTTACCTATGTTTCTATCTTAATAAAGCTTGTATCTTTTTGTTCCTAACTTGAGCGTTAGAGGCTCCTCTAACTCTGTTTTGCAGGTACACATCAATTCGGATCACAAGCGAGGATGAACAAAAGGACTTAACTAAGCAAAACAGTTGGATGCAATTCACAACAGGGCGAATGTTCAAAACATCGATGTTGCGTATCACAATATCGATGTTCAGGTAAGTCTTCAAAACTCTCACTACAACATCGATGTTTAGTCATCCAACATCGATGTTGGCACTATTTCACTTAATTTCTCTAAATTTTCGAAGGTCCAAAACATCGATGTTTTGAGGACCAACATCGATGTTTTACCATTTTGCTTCAACATCAATTCGGCCGAGTGCATAAAACATCGATGTTTAGGTATACAACATCGATGTTTAAACAATGGGTATGTTTCTTTTTTTTGGCAGAGAGCAAAAAACATCGATGTTTGAGTACAAAACATCGATGTTACATAAAGGGCATGTTATCTCTTTTTCGGCCGAGTGCATAAAACATCGATGTTTCCTCTGAAAACATCGATGTTTGACAGTTACAGTTAAAAAAAATAGCCGTTGAGCCATCTAAACATCGATGTTGTGGGTGAAAACATCGATGTTTGACCGTTGCAGTTCAAAAAAAAAAAGCCGTTGAGCCATCTAAACATCGATGTTGTGGGTGAGAACAACGATGTTCTGCCGTTGTTTTTTCAAAAAAAATAGCCGTTTGAGGCCTCTAACGGCTACTTTTTGAACCCGTCCATTTAAATACTCATCTCCTCTTCTCATCTCCACCTACTCCTTTGCTCACAAGCTTCCTCTTCTCTCACTTTGCTCTTCCTCTCCTTTTCCACACTCTTTGGCTTTCATTCTTCTCATTTCACTACATTTCATTCCATATTCCCTCTTCTTTAATCATGGTTGGTGGAAAGAAAAGTTCCAAAGTAAAAGAGCCCTTGCATGAGCAACCACCCAAAAGAAGAAGCTCCTCAAGCTCTGTTCATCAATATTTCGTGGAGGGTTCCAACATTTGGTTCACTTCCCGGAATCAACTCAACCATTACCTATCCTTTTTCGCCAAATGAACCATTGCACCACCATGATACCTTCCCGAGGACTACCCTCATGAGAAGCAATGCGCGAACCTTCAACGACTTCTTCAAGAGTCTCATATCTGGGAGTTTGTTGCCAGGAGCCGGCATGAATTTAATGCTGACTTCATCCGAGCCTTTTACTCTACTCTCACACGAGACGGCGACGTTCTATCCGCACAAGTGAATGGCAAAACAATCCAGCTCACCTTGGAGTAGTTCGGAACCTTTGCCAAACTGCCTTTTCAAGGACACGACATCTCTGCCTATGGGGGTGATCATTTTCTCACCACCCATGAAGTACCTCTTCTCGCTGAGCTCGGTTTCACGGAGGTGAAGAGAAACCATTCCGGCCGACCCACCATTCACTTGATAAATCCAGAGTACAGAGTCCTTTTCTATCTTCTCACCCGGGTAATCAAACCGAGAGCCGGAAATCACACTTCTCTGTCTACTAAAGATGAGAGGGTTCTTCACGCCATTCTCCACGGGGCGCCCATCAATTGGGCACGTTTCGTCCTCATGCATATGACGGAACATGCGACCAACGATCATCCTTTACCTTATGCTTTCTTAGTGACCAACATTTTGATAGGTGCCGGTATCAATCCATTGGTAGGAAGTCTAACTCCTCATGCTAAAATTTGGGCGATTTCTGACGCCACCTTCTGAACCGGACAACCTGAGGCTGCTCAACAACCTGCCCAAGCAGCTGAACAACAAGCAGAAGAACAACCAGCAGGCGCACTTCTCGCACTTCCAGCTCCTGTCCAAGCTCCTCCAGTTACGCTTGAATCTATTGCGGCTTCCCTCCATGCCTTACAACTTAGTGTGAATACCATGGGACTCTCTCTCCATACCATGGCACACACTATCGAAGGCATGGAATGATCCATTGATCGCATCGACACAGAAGTGCAAAGACAAGGGCACGATCTTCGCTCATATTTTGCTCATGTCAACTATGCTCCTCCACCATATCACTCCTCCACCGTACTTCAAGACTTGAATGTTGATGATGGAGATGATGATGATGATGAGGACTACACACCAATGGAAGAAGATGATGAAGAAGAAGATGATGGTGATTAGGAAGCCAATGAAGAAGATGATGCTACCAATGATGAGAGCCCATCTTTCTAAAACCTTTATTTCTTGCTCTGTTTATGTTTTCCTTTTCAAATCAATAAAATGCTTTTTATTGCCAATTCTTTTTGCTAATGACAAAAGGGGGAAGATAATAAGAAGAAACATATGCACCAAGTTAGGGGGAATTAAAGTTAGGGGAATTTAACCTCACCTATACCTTCATAAAACTTGGCATATACTTCTATTTGTTTGTCATCATCAAAAAGGGAGAAATTGTTAGAACTCATTTGTCATTGTCTCATTTCAGGGTTTTGATAGTGACAAACCAACCATAGCTCAATTGATGACAACCTTGAAGCAAAAAGAAACCAATCAAAGGAGAAAAAGTCTAAAGAGAAAAGAGCACAAGGATTGAAGCAACAAGGATGAAGAATTATAGGAACTATCTATATGAACTCCTTGTAAATGGTAACTCAAAACTTCCAAGTTATTAGCTCAAAACAAAACAAAAGTTACTCATGCATTTCATAGCATGCTTTCATTCATAAAATTGATTTTTGAGTCCTAAACATCGATGTTATTTGCCTTCAAACAAATCAAACAATTGCCGTGGCTTAAGAACATCGATGTTGTGTCCAAAACATTGATGTTGTGTCCACAACATCGATGTTATGATATTTGTTTTCAAAATGGTTTTGTCGCAGCATTTAAACATCAATGTTGCCTCCTACAACATCGATGTTCTTAACAAATCAACTTCATCATTTTTTTTTGCGAAGCACCAAAACATCGATGTTGGGTTTGTAAACATCGATGTTGTCTATGAAAACATCGATGTTGATCAAACAAACATCGATGTTTTATTAGCCGTTGGCTCAATTATTCAAATCCAACGGACAAACATCGATGTTGTGACCCCCAACATCGATGTTGTGCCGTTGGAATCAAACAACTTTTTCCACCAAGCATGCTATCTTGTCTAAAAGGTTTCAGAACTTGTCCCCAACGTCCATATGAGTTTTTGAAGCTATAAATAGAGGCTTTAAACCTCTATTTCCATAGATTTTCCCTTTATACATTCAAGCATTTATTTGAAAATCATTCAATCAATTTTTGAGCTAATATCTTGTGAGATTATAAAGTTGCTTCATTAAGCTTTTATTTGTACTCATACCCACTCTTCAAGAGAGTTTTGTTTGAGAGATTGAGAGTGTTGTAACACACTATAAGGGAGGTCTGTTCCCTTGAGAGAAGTCTTGAAGTGAGGTATCTTCAAGCAAGAGTGTTGAGGTTTATGTGACTTGAACTCTCAGATTTAGGATTCTTGTGATTAGAATTCCTAGGTTGTAAACGGTTTGTTAAGCACCCGGAAGCTTAACCTAGATAGTGAACTCTTCAAGTGAACCTTGAAGGACTGGATTAGCCACAAATTAGTTGTGTGTGAACCAGTATAAAAATCCTTGTGTCCCTCATTCTTTATATTCCACATTTACTTCCTGCAAATATTTTCGGTTTTTAGGTCATAAGCTATTCACCCCCCCTCTAGCTTAAGCCTTCTGTGCTAACATTTGTGAGTTATTAAAGTCTTCCGTTGTGCATTACTTTGTTATTATTGGGCCATTGGGCCGGTTATGATAATATTATTGTTTTTATTTTGGGCTGTTGAGCCCGTGTTCATGTTGTATACACTGTATGCTGGGCTTGTTTTGGTTAGGTCGTCACAGTTCCGGCACGTGTTTACTATGCACGGTAAATACGAGTCGAGGCGTTTCACACGCTCCCTCTTGCTTGCTTTTCCTTCTCAACTCCTCCATTCACTTCAGGATAACCGTCGGCATAATCTCCTCTCGTCACATCTTTCTCTCTTTTCACCTCGTCTTCTCTTCACGCCGCCGCCTTCATCGAGATTGTTGGGTAAGCCGCACGTTGACGTGGCCGTGTCGAAGCGAGGTCTGATGCGAGGCCGCCGCTGTTGGGACGTCATGCCGCCGCCATCACTGCTAGTCCAAGGGAGGGCCGACGGGACGTGGTATGTCTACAAGTGAACAGACACGATTCGCCGCCGCCCGATAAGCCTCATCGTCGCCCTGTTCTTCCTTCTTTTTTTCCTACCCTTTGCTCCGATTTGCTGAATCGGGTCTTGTGCGTATGGTGTGTGGATGCTGCTATGTGCAGAAGAGACCGAGAAGAGGTCGGGCTCTGTGCACCACGAGTACTGTGCCTTGGCTCTGCCGCCGTCGTCTTCCATCGAGTAAGCCCAACAATCCCTTTTCTTTTCTGTCCTCCCTTTTCTTTTCTTTGCTGTGAATGCCCTCTCCCCGAGGGACCCACCATATTCAGGTATTGTTACATCACATCCCTCAGCCCACACCTTTTCAAGGTTTAATCCTTTACCATGCTGCAGCACTAGGGATTCGAACTCGGGACGTGATGCTTTTTATCCCCCTCAAGGAGAGCACCTTCACCAACTCATGCACTAGGGATTCGAACTCGGGACGTGATGCTTTTTATCCCCCTCAAGGAGAGCACCTTCACCAACTCATGAGTTGGTGAAGGTGCTCTCCTTGAGGGGGATAAAAAGCATCACGTCCCGAGTTCGAATCCCTAGTGCTGCAGCATGGTAAAGGATTAAACCTTGAAAAGGTGTGGGCTGAGGGATGTGATGTAACAATACCTGAATATGGTGGGTCCCTCGGGGAGAGGGCCTTCACACCAAGGCAGGAATCCGGGTCAGCATCATGCGGATCCGGGGCGGCTACCCGGGTCGCCCAACCGCTTCTCACCTTGCGGTTGCAGAGGCGGCAGCGCAGAATGGCGACGGTCAAGGCAGATGGAGGCGTCGCGGAGTCGGAGGCGCTATGGGGAGGCGAGACGATAGCGAAGGAGGCGAAGGGTGGGCCGGCGGTTGCAGGTCGTGGCGGCTACGGTTTCTCAGCTACCTGCGGCGTGGACAGATCGAGGCAGACGGGCTGATGGCGGGCGGCGCGAAAGGGAGGGGCTTCGTCGATGGTGCGAGCGCGGCAGAGGCAACAGGTGCGAGGCTGCAGGAGAGGAGGAGGCGATCGTTGCGGTGTCGTGCGAGCCGGTGTCTTCGTCGGATCGAGTTCCACGGCGGCAGCGTCTTACAGCGGGCGGCGTGGAGGAAAAAGGAAGGAGGAGGCGCGGTGCTGCACGTCACGGGAAGGAGGAAGCGGCAGCGGTGGCAGGTGGGGCGTGGTCTGCTACAGCTCGGAGATGAGGAGGCACGGTTGAGGGCCGGTGACGGTGTCGGGGAGGAGAAGGGAAGAAGCAGAAGGTGGTAGTGAAGGGTGGTGGTTCACGGTGGAGGAAGAGGGAAAGGAGGTGAGGTGTGTGGTGTTTGTGTGTTTTCAGTTTTATTTTTGCAGGAGACATACGTTTACTAAGCAGGAAAAAGCAGGGTGCACGGGCGACACAGAAGAAAGGTAAGGCAAGAATAATTTTTACCCGGGCTATTACAATATTTTATGGCTTCATTGGTAGACAAGTGGAGTCAAGAATAATTTTAACAAAAAAAAAAAACGTATGTGTATGGGATGTTAGGAGTCGCATTATCAGGTGTAAGAAGGCTGTTTGAAATGTCATCGACCTAATTCATATTCCTTTGAATTCCGTTATTATTTTGAAATTGTACAATTTGCGTTTACATTTGTTGCGAGAACCAACAACAACCACCTCCTGCTTACCTTTCTCCAATGAGAGAGGATAATTTAATTGGCATTCCCCACTGTTGCTTGAACTATAACAAAGGCGGCCAAACTTCAACACCTGCCCCCCTTTTCATCATAAGTTTTTCTTTATTGAACAACACAATTAGTTGGATTAAAAAGAATGACTTTTTTCTTTTTCTAATGTTTCCCATCTGAAAGCTAATTATGTTTTTCCTCTTTTATAGATATCTATACAAGGCGCGCAATACAAAATTTAAAAGCCAAAACATCATCAACATTTAATTTTGTAAGCAATATAAGCATATAAATAGGTAGATTAAGTAGTCATTGGCATTTTGTCATTGGAAATGTCCTCTAAAAACGTTTGTTAAAAAAATGACACTGAATTAAGAGAAAAAAATTAACCAGCCACCCTTCACCATGGAGCAGAACATATGAGAGAATGGAGATGCAAGGGGGTTAGAAACACAAATAAACAAAACTTGTATGATCACTCTACCAAAAAAAAAAGGATCTAGAGTTTAAAAGAAAAAACCAAAAAGGATCTAAGAAAATAAAAAGAGGAAATTAACGTCATATCATATTCAGCGGAGGAAAAGACAGAGAGAGTCTCTTCATCTTTGGCTTTGCACACTTGGGAGGGGCGGTTTGGTCGGTCACCCATGGCCGCCACTTTTGAGGCCCAACACCACCCCACCCCACCCCCCAAACATTTCCTTACAATGACCCATTTACCCCTCTCTTTTTTTGTCTCATATTTCCACCCAAAAAAAACTAAAAATTCTAATTCTCTTACCACTTTTTAGTAAATCCGGGGCTACTTTATTACTAAATATCAGATTCCCTCATAATTAGAGTAGATAAAAGGTCAACCAACTTATGATCCACTTTTCTACCAGTTTTGAATAAAAATTCAATGGGCCACTAAGATTGTTAGATAGTGGTGAGGAGAAGCTCTGCAAACTGCAAAACCGTGTGAGAAAATCCAGAAAATGATACTAGTAGTATTGAAAATAAGGCAATATAATTAGATAGGATTATGATTTTACAATAATTATTATTCACTCCAAAATGGCAAAACATGGTAAGCACTTAATTAGAAACGGATTAAATCAAGGGGCAGAAGAGGGAGACGGGGGTACCAAACCGGCAGCGTTTCCCAACTCATTACTACTAAATAGACGAGAGGTGGGGCCCGCCCAGCCCGCCCATGGGGTCACTCTCTTCCTCTTCTCCTTTTTATATACCAAGCCAAACATTCTTCTCTCTCTACTCCAATCCCAGCTCACAAACCCAACCAACCAACAAATACAAACACAAAACCACCCTTCTTCTTCCTCTCTGTCTCTCCCTCTCTCTCTCTAGACTCGACGATCAACGTTCATTTCTGTTTTTTTTTTTTCAGTTCTAAAAATAACAGAAGAGCTCACCAGAAGACGACGACGTTTGTAAATCTCCACCTCTCTAGTGGTATATACACTGAATATCCCTTCCCTTCTTATTTTTCTACTCTTATTTTCTGCGTTTTTCTTTTTCTCTAGAAGCTGCTTTTGTTTTCTATTTTCTCTCTTCTGCGATTGATCTGTGCATGGATCAGTTACTTTTCTTTTTTTGTTAGTTTAGTTGCTAGCTTGCTTCTTTGCGTGTTTTACTCTCTGGTTAACGGCTATGCTTTTGTGTTTTCTACCAAGTACAGCGATTCTTGTGTGGCAAACAAGTAGGGGGAGGTGATTGTGATCAATTTGGTCATTATTATTAAACGTAATCTTTTCATTTGATCATCACTTGGTTTTATTATACTTATGATCATGATCATGATCATTCACATGGTCAGCTAGCTAGCGATCGGCTCTTGATCGGGTTCCCTTCTTTTAAATTATTATTACCATAGATTCAGATCTTTTTTTGGCCATTAGCAAGTATAGGTTGAATTTTTGTAGGTATTTGATTTCTCTTTTATTAATTTAAATTTGGAAATGACCGTTTTGCTCACAAAGTAAACCAATTAACTTAACAGTAGATGATGCATAGCTAGCTTAATTAATTCAGTTGTTCACTGGTAAATTATATACGCTGATGATCATCATTTGGAGAAGCAAACAAATACATAAAGCGGAGGCATTAGTGCGTTATACAAAAGTAGCTCTCTCTTTAGAAAAAAAAAAAAAAGAAGAAGAAATTGATAGTTTTTTGAAGCGCCCACAACTACCCTTCCTTTGTCCATATAGTTCACAGAGCTGTCCTCCCTGTTCAAAGAGAGGTAGATTTTACTTTCTTTCCAAAAGGAATCCTCTCTCCCTCTTGGGTGGGGGGATTAGGATGCTCACACATTACACGGGCCAATAAAGTAGGGCATTTTTGTCTTTCGACGTTATATTATTAATTGGGGATTAAGATTTTGAATGTGTATTATGCACCAATAAAAGAAAAAAAGGAAGGAAAGTTGATAAGAGTTATATTACGAAAATTCCGCCTTATGCTGGATAGTGGATACATTGAATTTTATGAGAGATCAGTGTTAACTGTGTAAGAATGGACTTGTTCTTTCTTTTTTTCTTTTTTGAGAAATGGACTTGTTCTTTGTTATAAAGGGTTTAGACTGACCTGTCACGCGGGTTAACTTTGAAAGTGAAAAACATTACAAAAATAAGCAAAGGGGATGGCGATGTGATGCCAACTTTCGTGGGATCCACTCCCTCTGCTGCCTTTCTTTTCTTTTTTGTTTTTGTTTTTATTAACTTTTTTCCATGTTAGGAAGTGGCTAATTATAACCAGTAATAACTATTCATCTGCTTCGATTCAAGTGGAGTGACTATTTTGGTATAAGATGGTTTTCATTTTTTCCTTTATTTAACGTTTGATAGATGCATCTCATCTGCTTACACCTTACAGCCAGCAATCGATATGAACGGTGCAGGTATAAGGATTGTCTATATCTGTTTTTGAAAGCAAAATTATTCATAACCCGGGAATAGAAATTTGCAATGCTTTTTTTTTTTCAGAAATATGCAATGCCTTTTTATTTCAGAAATTTGCAATGCCACTTTTTACTTGTGCCTCGCATGGAATTTGGTCATTGGGTGCTCTTGATAGGGTATTAGAAAAATATTGGGTAGATCTTGCTGTGCCGGTGTCCAGTAAGCTATACTATCTTTTTCGGAATCGTGTCTGTCCTACTTTTGTTTTCACCCCTTATACTGTATAAAAAATTATTATTTGGAATCTGTGGTGTGTGTGTGGGGGTCACAATGTGGGTCACCCCAGTTGTAGCTGATGATGTTTTCTTTGGATTTATCTACTAGACTGGGAAACATGACGAAATCTCTCCACGTTAATGATACGCTAAACAAAGCTAGATTTTAGGAACCTACTTAGCTTAAGTGTACTTCTTACCGAGTCATTTGCAGAAAGTTGTGACCTTTTTCGACTGTATGTTTCCTCAATTCTTAGGAGCATAACCAGCTGCAGCTTTAACTATTCATAAACTAGCATGACAGATATTAACTGATTTCATAGAAATACAGGATGGGTGGCTAGGTGAACTATATTGTCCTATGAATTATGAATGCAGTAATTTGATTGTACCAGTACCGTACATGTTTGTAGTAATTGGCTAATTGCTTCCCTAGTTGGGTGCATAAAAACACGGTTCTCTTTTATTCATCTCAAAAAAAAACATGGTTTTGTTTCATGGGGATGCATGAACTTTTATCTTCTTTTTATTTTCTAGGATGGTGGTACTAACGACAACTTCTGGCACAGTTATGATGATTTTGTCTTACTAACACATTCATCGTAGTTACAATAGAATATATATGATAGAGTTTTGAGATGATGTTTTTTCTCTGTGATCTGTGAGATGTGGGTTTTTAATTATTTTTTGTCGATAGATGTGTGTTATTAATAAATCAACGAAATCCCTCATATCATATACTAGGATGGTTATTTTTTAATGACCAACATGCAGGTTTTTTTTCCCATGATTGCTTCCCCAAAAAAAATTCATAACTAGAACTCGACTTGGTCGAGCTGGGGATCTCTCCCAAAAAAAGACTCTTGCATTTTCACATCTCCGATTTTTAATGAATTTTGCTTGATTAGTTTAATTATTGCTGTTTGTCAAATCACGGGACAGTGGGAGGGAAGCCATCATTCCTTCCGATAATTAGGTCTATTTCCTTATTTGGGATATGTATGTTTTAAGTTTTGTACCATAAAACAAAATCAAGAAACAACCTAAATTGTGGAAATCATTTTGTCGGCACACATTTCGAGGTTAGCTTCGAAATCATGGTAAGCACATGGCAGAAATATAAAAAGAGAAATTAAATTAGGCCCCTAAGGTAGCATATTATTATCGTACCTTTTTTGTTTTTTTTGGAACTCAAACCTCTAAAGTAGAATATTATTACCGAACCATTCTGTAAACCATCTCTTGAGTTGTTCTTTTCATTCTCAAGAACCATGGTTTGTTCGATGTTGGTAAAAAAAGCTTGCCTTAAACAAATGGAATTAAAATGATCACGTATAAAAAAATGCCTACATGCCTGTGCGTACTCTTTTTCTTTTTGGGTTCAAGATTAGGTACTTTGGTTCTAATGCTACTGTAAAATTGTGAAAATTCCAGCAGAGCAAGTCCCGTGAGGTGCAACTTCATATAATATGGAAGAAGAGACTCTAGTAGACACACAAGTCCCCGTGACGAAGCCTAAGGCTGACGATACAGTTGATCTTCTAAAGGTAAACAAATGTGCAGGTTATGTTTCTAGATTTTTGTTAATGATTGATCTTACTCCATAATATAATTTGGATCAAACGTTATTAAGATAATCTTATTAAGAATGTCTTAATATCGGGAGCATTATTTATTTGCATATTCCAATCATATGCGTATCCTAAGGAAGATTTTTTGCAAAATTATTTTTGTTTCAAAAGGGATAAAGTTTGAAACATTCTGAGGAAATATCAATTGCTTATTTTTCTACTATATCCAGTGAGGAAAATTTAATAAATGAATCCAATTCTCATATGGGGTTAATTTGATTGTTCGTTTAATCTATGTAAATAAACTTAGAGGTCATCACAATAGAATAAGTAAGTCTGCTGCTCTACTGGAGAATATGTAGAAGGAATTCATTGTGATTTGAAACTGATTTCAAGGCTGTTAGTGCAGGTTAAAAATGGAGAGTTGCCGGAAGCGGAGAAAGGAGGTAAAAAGGAAGAGGATGAAACTGATGGGGAATTCATAAAAGTGGAGAAGGAATCACTTGATGTGAAGGAAGGTTCGCATACAGTTGAGGCATCATCTACCGAGGATGACAAACCATCAGTTGTGGAACGAAGCTCAAGCTCAGCTCGAGAATTGCTAGAAGCTCAAGAGAAAATGAAGGAACTCGAGCTGGAATTGGAAAGAGTCTCTGGAGCATTGAAGGAATCAGAATCCGAAAATGCAAGAATGAAGGATGAAGTCTTGCTTGTACAGGACAAGTTGGAGGGACAGTCAAAGAAATATGAAGAACTAGAACTAGCTCACAAGAAACTACAAGAACAGATTATTGAAGCCGAGGAGAGGTACAGTTCACAGCTCAAGACTTTGGAAGAGACACAGCAAGCACAAGAAGGAAAGCACAAAGAATTGGTTGAGGTGCAGGAGGCATTTGATGGTCTCAGACTTGAGCTTGAGAGCTCGAGAAAGAAGATGCAAGAGTTGGAACAGGACCTGCAACTGTCTGCCCATGAGGCAAAGAAGTTTGAGGAGCTTCACAAAGAAAGCGGGTCACAAGCAGAGTCTGAGGCGCAGAGGGCCTTGGAGTTTGAGAGGCTTCTTGAGGAGACGAAACTGAGTGTAAAAGAAATGGAAGACCAAATGACTGCTATGAAGGAGGAAGTCAAGGGCCTGTACGAGAAGATTGCCGAGAATGAAAAGGTTGAAGAAGCCCTGAAAAGCACCACAGCAGAACTTTCCATCACTACCGAAGCGTTGGCTGTCTCAAAATCTCAACTCCTGGACATAGAGGAAAGGATGTCTTCAAAAGAAGCTCTTATTGGTGAACTGACCCAAGAATTGGAACAGAATAAAGCCTCAGAATCTAAGATGAAGGAAGAGGTATTAGCTCTTGAGAATTTGCTGACTACAATTAAAGAAGACCTTCAAGCAAAGGTTTCTGAACTGGAAGACGTCAAGCTGAAGTTGCAGGAGGAAGTCAATTCCAGGGAATTGGTGGAGGCAGGTTCGAAAAGCCAAGAAGCTCAGGTGTCAACCCTCCAGGGAGAATTGGCTGAGATATTGAAAGAGAAAGAAGCTCTTGAAGTGACTGTGGCAGATCTCACCAGTAATGCCTCACAACTGCAGGAGTTATGCAGTGACCTCGAAAATAAGTTGAAACTTGCAGATGAGAATTTTTCTAAAGCAGATTCTCTTTTGTCCCAAGCTTTGTCGAACAATGCAGAGCTTGAGGAGAAGATTAAGTCTCTGGAAACTCTCCACAGTGAATCAGGAGCTGCTGCTGCCACCGCTAGTGAAAAGAATATGGAGCTTCAGGATTTGATTCGTGCTTCAAATGAAGCAGCGGAAGAGGCAAAATCCCAACTGAGGGAGCTTGAGACACGTTTTATTGCTGCAGAGCAGAGAAATCTGGAACTTGAGCAACAACTGAATTTGGTTGAACTAAAGAGAAATGAAGCTGAGAGAGAAGTGACAGAATTGTCCGACAAAATATCTGAACTTAGCACGACATTGAGCAAGGTGGAGGAAGAAAAGGTCCAGTTATCTGGACAAATCCAGGAATACCAGGAAAAGGTGTCACACCTTGAATCTTCTTTCAATGATTCATCGTCCCGCCACTCAGAGCTTGAGGAGCAATTGAAGATTGCTATGGAAAAAGTTTCTGAACATGAAGATCGGGCAAACATGAACCATCAGCGCAGCCTTGAACTTGAAGACTTGTTCCAGACATCTCACTTGAAAGTGGAGGATGCTAACAAAAAGGTGAGTGAGTTGGAATTGTTACTTGAAGCAGAGAAATACAGAATACAAGAACTTGAAGAGCAGAATAGCATTGTAGAGAAGAAATGTGTGGAAGCTGAAGCAGAATCCAAGAAGTACTTTGAGAAAGTTTCTGAGCTTGCATCAGAACTCGAGGCGTTTCAAGCAAGGGCATCAAGTCTTGAAATCGAACTGAAAATGGCAAATGAAAAGGAGAGAGACGTGACTGAAATCCTGAGTTCAGTTACCATTGAAAAGAAACAGTTAGAAGATGCGTTGAGCGGTTCCAGCGCAAAACTGGTAGAAGCTGAGAATCTTGTAGAAGTCTTGCGTAACGAAGTAAATGTGATGCAAGAGAAGTTGGAAAGTATTGCAAATGATTTAGAAGCTGCTGGACTGAGAGAAAGTGATGTAATGGTGAAGCTGAATTCTGCTGAGGAGCAACTAGAGCAACAAGAAAAATTACTAGAAGAGGCCACTGCAAGAAAGGTAGAACTTGAATCGTTGCATGATTCCTTGTCTCGAGAGTCAGAATTGAAAATTCAAGAAGCACTAGCAAGCTTTACCGACAAGGATTCTGAGGCAAAATCCCTGTTTGAAAAATTGAACATTCTTCAGGAGCAAGTGAAGTTATACGAAGATCAACTCACTGAAGCAAATGGGAAATCTGTGTATTTGAAGGAAGAACTGGATTTATGTTCGCAAAAAGTGGAAGCTTTGGAAATCTTAAATGAAGAACTTAAAAAGCAGATCCTGGAAACAGAAGATAAGGCTTCCAACTCTTCATCAGAGAATCAACTCTTAGTTGAGACAAACAATCAGCTTAAGACAAAGATTGATGAACTTCAGGATTTGCTGAGTTCTGCTCTTTCTGAGAAGGAAGCCACCTCTCAACAACTCGCTTCTCACGTGAGCTCTATTACAGAAATTACAGATAATCACTCAAGAGCAATAGAGCTTCATTCTGCTACCGAGGCCCGTCTGCTGCAAGCGGAGAATCAGTTAGAAGAAGCTGTTCAGAGACTCATTCTGAAGGATGGAGAATCAAAAGTTTTGAATGAGAAGTTAAATGAACTTGAAGTCCAAATAAAACTTCATGAAGAGCGGGCTCATGAAGCATCGGCAATTTCTGAAAGTAGAAAAGTTGAGTTGGAAGAGGCTCTCCTAAAGTCAAAACATCTAGAAAGCATCGTTGAGGAACTGCAAGTCAAATCTGCTCACTTTGAAAAAGAGAGTGCAGGTCTAGCTGAAGCCAATTTGAAGCTTGCTCAAGAGCTGTCGTCGCATGAGTCAAAGCTGAGTGATTTAGAGGCAAAACTGTCTGCAACTGTTTCTGAAAAGGATGAAACATTGGAACAGCTTCACATTGCACAGAAGGCCGTGGAGGATTCAACACAGCAGCTGACTGCTGAAGGGCAGAAACTACAGTCTCAGGTTTGCTAATTTCAAATATTGGTCCTTGTTTTGCTAAATCATGAGTAGGTGGTTTGTTCATGGACCAAAAGTTTAACAAACTGTCAAACTGCAGATATCGTCAATTATGGAAGAGAACAATTCGCTCAATGAAACTTATCAAAATACGAAGAAGGAACTTCAATCTGTTATATTCCAGCTCGAAGAGCAACTGAAACAACAGAAAGCAATTGAAGATTCTTTAAATCATGAGATTGAAAATCTCAAGGCTGAGGTTGCTGAGAAGTCAGCATTGCAAACCCGTCTCAAGGAACTTGAAGAGCAATTCGCCGGCGCTGAAGCTCGACTGAAAGAAGAGGTAAACAATTACAAGAATTAATTACTCGGTCATAAATTTTAAATGCTTAACAGAACAGAACTAATCAACTCCTGTTAATAACAATGACTGTAGGTGGAAAGCATTCGGACAGCTGCAGCTGGAAGAGAAGCTGAACTGACTTCAAAACTTGAGGAACATGGAGACAAAATCAGTGACAGAGATATATTACATGATCAAGTCGTACAACTTCAGAAAGAGTTGCTAGCTGTTCAGGCTACCCACGTTGAACAGGTTAGGCTGGCAGCCGTAATCAATTGGTTTATGCATTGTTTTTCGTATTTGATGTCTGTCTACGCTTACAATTTTCTCCAATAAAATGAAAGCGAATCATTTTTACTAGGGATTTGGGAGGTGGAATTTGATGTTTGCCACCTCCATTACATGATTTTTTGTTTAGTGTGGAGGTTATTGAAGGTATTTTTGAATAACGTTCTAAAAGCATTTATTTCCTACTAAACAGAAGGAAGCAGATACCCACAAGGAATTGGAAAGGCAGGCAGCTGTGAAGAAATCGCTTGAAGACCTTGAAGCTAAGAACAAAGAAGTCGAACTTCTTGAGAAGCAAATAAAGGACCTGGAGCAGAAATTGCAACTGGCTGATGCCAAATTATTAGAAAAGGTGAGTTTGTAATTTCATATGCCTGAACCCGTAAAAATACTCGTTACTTTGTACATATCCGGGAAATGCGAGGCAGTGAAGATTTGTTCCACTCTTTATGCCAATACACAACAAAGCAGATTTTTTTCACGACAAGATGATCTGTGTCCCATCAATTCACCTTCTCATTCTTATTTTGGTTTTTGTAGTAATGCTGAAGTCATGACCAAAATTTTTTACTTTTGATGCTTATCTCTGGCTGGGTTTGTTGCTTTCTATACAAACATACCATTTGTTTTCATGGGTCGTTGAGGTGGGAATGCATGAATAACTGTTAAGCTTGTAATTTATAATCAAATGTTTATCTATCTGTTGATGTAGGGTGATGGCGGAAACGCGGCAGAACATAAGGATGGGATAGAGATTAAATCCAGAGATATAGGATCAACCCTCTCTACCCCTACAAAAAGGAAGAGCAAGAAGAAGTTAGAAGCTGCGGCTGCCCAAGCCTCATCTTCTTCAGAGAGCCATACTCAAACCTCAGAGACCTCTCCTGCAATGACCATTAAGGTTATCCTTGGAGTGGCTTTGGTGTCTGTCATCATTGGCATAATTCTTGGGAAACGGTATTAGTTTTGCGGGTGTTGGTTTTGACTTTTTGTTTTCTTTGTTGTTTGTTTTTTTTTTTTTGGGGGGTCTAGTTGCCCAGAAGTTTGGATGAACTGTAGGTGGCATGATTTGTTTGTATGCTACCTACAGTCTAAGTTTTTGACATTGGCGAGGGAATTCGTTTTTTTGGCTTCTAGTCTCTTGCCTGAAACTCTGAAAAAGATTCATGCTATGCTAAGTAATGATTGATTGGATGCAGAAGCTATGGTATTTGTCACTTAACTCATGAGTGCCTATTTCCAAGCCATTTCCATTGTATTGGTTTCTGTTCTATGGACTGTTTATATTAAAGCCAGAACATGACCCAATCCACTATTTTAATCACAATTACTGGCCATTTCAAACGAGAAACTAAGAATGACTAGCAAACGAGAAACTAAAGTCTTGGTTTCTGTTTTATGGACTGTTTACTCTTTTGGTGCTAGACTGAATGATGCTGCCAACCAAGCATGCTTAAACACTTTGAACTGGGACCAGTAATTTATTATCGTCTAAAGATTTCCCGGTGCTAGTGCTGTATCCAAGATTTATCGGTGATTTATCAACTCTACCAGAAGGCTATTAGGTCAAATAACCGAGGCATTGATGAAAAAATGATAGCGTGTTTTTGGGTTTGATAGAAAAAGAGAGAATAGATTTTGCTGCGGGCTATTCCTCTGACCTTGTCTTTATCGGAGCGCAAAAGAACGATGGAAACAAAGACAGAAACCAACCATCTAATTGCACTCCCACATGAATTCAATGATCTATATGCATCTAGTAAATTGATAAAAAAAAAAAAAATTAAAGAAACTACCGCATCAATCTCTATATTCTCATACTGGAGTGCTCACAGACGCCTTTAAGATCATAGATTACATAGCATTAGCATCGTCCTCAGAAGCATAGCTTTCAAACATAATCACTGAACTAATTATGTCCTTCCCTTTGTATCTCTAGTCTCCAGCCCTTGACTGCTGTTCCAGTTGCTAGCTACATCATCTCATTTCAACTAACTTCCCTTCAGTCCATCAAAGATCTCAACATCATCAAATCCTGCACAACCGGGCAGCATTTTTAATTTATATAGAAAGAAGACACTGGTTTAATGACATTTTATAATCACAAACTGCAATTACCGGCAGTCAAGTCTTCGGCCTCATCGGTCGACGATCCTGGTGGGGGGGATGCGTTAGAAGAAGGGGGAATTAGCGACATCCAATCTAAACTTTCGTACTCTTCCAAGCAAAGCTCATTTTGCATGATCCAGTCTTCCACAAGGTTAGCCTTACTGAATGATATTGGGTCCAGAGGACCCTGATCCTTGTTTCCAGCAATCCTGCAATAAAGTCGGTTAGCAGAAGGATACATTTAGATGCGGAGAATACACTATGGCTACTTACCTTTGTTTAAGACGTAAGTTGTATTGAACAAAAACAAGATCTTTGAGTCGTTGACGCTCAAGGCAGTTTCTTGCTTCATGCACCTTCTCAAGACGAATGTGCTCAACTCTATACCCAATCGAGCTACAGGTTTGACCAAGGATGCGAATGGCTAAACGTGCCAAATTTGAGCAACATCCACCGTAAGCAGACCACCATTCAGCTAGAAAACAACAAATGTTTAGCAAACAAGCTAAGCAGAAGATTGTAGTGACAATAAGACAAGAGTGTCCAATTATTGTCTCTGACATCTATGCAAATAATTAGGATGCGAATACATGCATCTTGCTGCATTATAGATCAGGCCAAATACGTCAGGCACAGAACTCAAGATGTACAAGCCAAGCCCAGTCTTATTGGAATTCCTAAATGTTCCATCTCAACAAAAATGAAATTAAATGAACATATGACAACTGATGATAACCTTCATAAGCAAGTAGAGATTAGGTTGCAAAATAACAACGGAAAAATACTAATCAAAATCACAAAGGCTTCTCACCAGGAGATAGAGTTTCTCTGGCTCTAATTGCCATCTTCCTCCCAAGATCTCCATCAGCATTCTTGTAAAGGTTTAGCTCCTTAACTATACTATCTTGGACTTCCGCATCTGTTATCAATCTCTCTATACAATCATACATCTTTGACTGAATCACAGTGCGCATATCTCCTTCGATGTGATAAAAAAACTTGGGGTTAAGAAAGAAACCCGCAGCATGAAGAGGAGGTTGCCATTGTTCCCACCTCCGATGTATTATATTCCAGTAGTCAATATAATCCTCTCTCTTGATTAGTTCTTTCTTAATTGCTTCCTTAGCTCTATACATTCCTGAAAATACATATCCCATTGCAGGCTTTTCCTCACTACTAACTATCTGCAAAACTCGCAAGAGTGGACTTGTCAAACGGATAATTGAGATGCACGATGACCAAAATGATCGATTACTTATAATATCAAGCATTGCCAATCCTCCCAGTTGTTTTGAATATGGGCAGTCCATCCATTCCTGTGAAGTAACCATAGTTTGCAAATTGAGCTTGAAATCTGCCATTCTCTGTAATGTGGTAAAATTAGTAGCAGAACGAGTCGCTCCTTGTTGCACAATGTCATTGCCCTGGGTAAACTTTCTCATCATATTTAAAACTGCACTATGATTGTAGACAAATCTTGTGACAGATCTCGCTTGTTCAATTACAGCATATATCCACTCTAGTTTTGAAAAATCCTCGAGTATCAGGTCAATAGAGTGAGCAGCACAAGGAGCCCAGTACAGAGAAGGAAAACTATCCATCAACTTTTTCCCAGCTGCAGCGTAATGTTCGTCAGCATTAGTAATAACCTGCAAAACATTCCCAGCTCCAACTTCCTCCACCACTTCTTTAAGTAACCCACATAGTTCATCCGTATTTTCCCTCAAACGTGACGCATCTACAGATTTCAAAAAGACTGGTCCTTTGGTGCAACAAACCAAAAAGTTAAGTAAAGCCTTACCACTTTGTGTTTTGCATTCCTCAACTAAAATAGAACAACCAGTTCTGCCCCAGATTGTCCTATATTGATCAACATCATTTCTCACTTCATCAACCAATTTTTTCAGTATCCATCCACGAAGATCCTGACGTGAGGGTGGCACAACTCCTGACCTTCCAGAAACAATTGCATCAAGCAATGGTTGAAAATAACGAGAGTCCGATGCATCTAAACAGGCCCCAACATCATACAAGAACCGCCCCATTGCCACATGAATTTCTGGGGCCGCCTTTTTAAAACCTAAAGCATTGGCAGTATCATCAGCAGCAGCACCAAGTGCAGGAAAAGTTTTGCCTCTTCCCCTTCTCTTTCCATTGCTAGTTCCATCTTCCAGGTCAAGCGACATACGTGAAACCGGTTCAACTGAAATGCAGGTTCCAAGAGCTTTCTCTCCAGAGATCATCTCATCGTCATGATCACCATATATGTCCTCGTCACTGGGAGGCGAACCAACATCATTTTCTTCCTCGGAAACCGACCTGCGTCTCTTCTTGGGCTTGTATGGGATCTCATTCAACTTCTGCAGCATCAACTGCCTAACATCAGGGGGAACCTGGTTACAAACAGGCACACCCCCGCTGTTTCGACCGGCTAAATGCTCCTTAAACCTATGAATTCCGCCTCCCTTGAACAACTTGGCACAATACTTACACTTAATCTCTCCCCGCTTTTCATTTCTGAACAAATGACAATGCTCCCATGCAATGTCCGTTTTCCCACGCGGCATCCTCAAAACCGGTACGGGACTAGCTAACATCGAGTTAAAAGGCTGTGGGTTAACAGGAGACAAACCAAAGCTAGCTCCTTCCTCCGGAATCTTAGCTTTGCGGCCGCTCAGCTTTCCTGAGACAGCATCAAGGCACTGTTCCATGAGGAGGCGAACATCTGGTGGGACTTGTAAGCACATAGGCCCGCCGCCTTTACGGGCAGCCAGATGCTCCTTGAACCTGGTAATCCCACCACCTTTAAACACTTTACCACAATATTTACATTTCATGTGCTCCTTCTCCCCTTCCTTGAACAGCTCACAGTGTTTCCATGCCAAGTCTTGCTTCTGCCTTGTTGCTGGAGGAGACTCAAAATTGGAGGCCATTTATGATTTTATCCACGCTCCTCCCCTACAAAGTCGCAAAAACTACATTTTCTTTATTCTCCAGCTAAACATAAGAGTCCATAAACTAATCATATCAAAACCAATCAAAGTTGCAAACTTTTGATGAAGGGTTTCGAGTTGGAGACCCAGTTGATGAGTAAAGATATTAACACACAAGAGAGCAAGTAACAAGATTTCTCAACAAAATTCTAAGAAATTAAATTAGACCCAGAAAAACCCTAAGCGGAATTCAACACATATAAATTGAAACTGAAAAAAGAAGAGCAAAGCATGAACAGAGAGGGGAATCAGGGTTTTAAAGTAAACAGCAGAACCGAGAGAGAGAGAGAGAGAGAGAGAGAAAAGGAGGGAAACGGGTTTTGAACTTACAAAATTGGGTTAATGCCGGTTTGGGGCGGCGGCGAGGTGGAATGTGGGTGGTTGAATTGACCCAAAAATCGGAATTGCTGTTTTGTGGTATTTCGATTTTGATTAAATAGGGTTTCGAGTTTGGAGGGAAGCGAGCAAAAGGGGAAAGAAAAAACCCGGAGGTCGTGGTTGGGTCGCCGTTGATTGGGAATTTTTCGGGCGAACCAGTTTTGTGAGAGAGTTGTTTGGTCTGGTCTGGTCTGGTTCTTTGGCGATATCGGTTAGTTAGCCCTCTTTTCTTCCGCTCGGCTTTGGAAGAGACGACAAGAGTTTGGTTTCTTAGCCTCAAAACGCACTCGGTTCTTGTCGTTTTCATTCTTAAGAGAAGAACAAATATGTATTTTCTACCACAATAAAAGAAAGAAATTTGATACTTGGATTAAAAAAGGAAAGAAATTTTAATACTTCAATATCCCCTAAGATTTAAAAGGTTGAAATTATAATTTGGGAAAGAAAAAATAGATACGTATCTAGTTTTCTTTTTGGTTTATAGGCTATGATTCGGACTCAGTTACAACTAGTTATACCTTGATGTCTTTCATAGCATGACAAGCCTTTTTTTAAATCCAATTAAATAGAATTTGTTAACTTTTAGATTTTTTTTATCAAATATATGACTTCATTCCATGAAAAGAAATAAGGAAAACGTCTTGTAAGACGTATTGAGTACCTAGCTCCCCATAGGAGCTTTTAGAATTGAAGAGTTATAATGCAATGTATGTAAATTTTTTTTTTTATCTATTTATGCTTTCATTAAAAATTAAGAACTAGTACATCCTAAAAAAACAAAAGAAAAACAATGAGTTATATAGTTCAAGCGTATTAGCAACATTATAGTTTGGGAAGGATTATCTCAATGAGAGGCCAAATTTATTGACTTTCAAGTGCTCGTTTGCATGTAGAATTTTTTTTTTTTTCCTGGAAACAGTATATTTGCCAATGCCAAAATGGATACTGTGCGCTCGTGTCTTTATCTGACTTGGAGATCGGTGGAACATAGAAAGTAGCATATAATCTCAACAAAAGCTGAGCTTTCAATGCCTTGTGTGCATGTGCATCAAATGCTTGTTAAAAAACTTTTTCCTCTTGGCTTATGGAATTCATGAGCTGTGTTACTTTGTCCTCTCCCATGTTCTTTTCTACTTTCCCTCCTCTTATTATCCTTCCAGTCTTTTCTCTAGGTACCTCTACTTCACTGCATGCCATTAGCCCAAGAGCAGGCTCGATTTCTCAATTTCTGAAACTTTCAGATGAAGATTGAAAATCCCAAAAACTTTTTTGACACCATTCAGATTGGATGATCAAGTCTGCTCAATCTCCCACAAAATTTGTAACTACAAAACATCATTATTTTGTCACACTTAACCCTTAATAGTATCATCATCAGTAGTTATTGCGTTTAATTTAGGCTGAAACGAGCAGGCATCATCCAAACAAAAAGCACCAATACTAAGCTAAACCACTGCAATAAGATACTGCGTCAATCCAATGAATCAGACTGTGCAGACCCGTATAAAAATGCTGATTACAGATACTTTTTCACCCTGGTAGAATAAAATCCTGTGCCTTGGTTTGCATGCATTCAAAAAGTAAGTTCCCTCTCAAGTAAAAATCAGGAAACACCAACATCCCAGCTTTCTCACTTCAACGCAACACATAACCATTAACAGATTAAACAAAGGGACACAACACCCCATTGCCAAATATTCAAATGGGCTTTGAATAACTGCATCTACTTAAAAGGTTCAATCACATTTTTACAAGTTGCGAAAGACTTTACATGTTTCAAGAGTAGCCTCCAAACTGATGGGAACTATAATTTTATTGGATTGCTACCTTTTTCTCCCTGATCTGGAGAAACTTTTACCTAAGAAAAAGATGGAACTTTGGACCTAGAAAAAGAAAGAACAAACTTTTTTGCCCTCAAAGAATCACAACAACGAAGTGAACAATAGAACATATACTACTAATTAGGTCAAAAAAGGTATGTCAATAGGAAGGCAAAGCACTTCCTCAGTCCATTATTAAAGAAATCTGTGGAGGGAATTTGTCCTCCCTTTTCTCCACCACCATGGATACCAAACAATGTTGAATTCAGTGACAGTACTCTTCTTCACTCCTGGACTGGAATCTGAACTTAAACAGACTCCGATTCAACCAATGACCCTTCTCATTGATCTCATCAAACCGTACACATTCATTTTTTTATTTTTATTTTTTCAATTGGACGGTTCCCAAGCGGATGCGGTCAGCAAGGACAAATCCTTCCACCCCAACTTCAAGCTCCCGTTTTCCTCCACCAGAGTATACCCTTTCCACGGGAACATCCCCAGCAGGAGGCTGGCCTGAGCAGCCGGGTTCCCTCCGAGCGAGACGGGCCGGAACCCGGCCCTTCTCAATTCATCAGCCCATCTCTCCACCTTCACCTCCCCGGTCCGTTTCGGCCCGCCCACGGCCACAATGTTCCTAATCTCGCACCCAAACAGCTGCTGCTCCACGGTATGCCTCTCCACGCTGTCCACACCCAATCCATCCCCAAGAGCGTCGAACAGTGCACTGTAATAATGCAAGGCCTCCACGAACCGGCCTAGAAAGCTGCCACCGTGGCTGAGGTCCTGCTCCACGGTGGTGATCAGCTTGGGCCGCAGCAGGCTCATTAATCTCAAAGTCCCCAGATCACTCCCCGTGATGTCGTACAGGCAGTGATGCATCCAATGCACCACCACCGCCTCTTTGGGCCGGACCCCGAGCCGGGCCAAATCGGTCACGTGGCCGATCTTCCCCTCGAGCGGGTGGAACTCAAAGGGAAGGCCCAAGGAGGCGGCAAAGTCCGCGAGCCTACGTCCCGTGGACTCGAGCAGCTCCGAGGAGGAGCCGAAGCCGGTGATCCTCATGGACTTGAGCTTCCTGGGGCGGGAAGCCAGGATGTGGAAGATGCCCGGCCACTGAAGGCCCTGCATTATGTCGAGGTCGATGACGTGGACGCGGTCCTCCCCGTCGAGCGCCTGGAAGATGGCCTGGTTGGCGGTGAAGTGGGAGAACTTGATCAGCGGGGAGATGGAGTTGTAGGACTGGAAGGCGTTGAAGATCTTCTGCGACTGGGATAGGGTTAGGGTCCTGGAATTGAGGGGGGAGTAGGTGCCCAGGCAGGAGCTCACCACGCGCGCCTGCAGCGCGTGCGCGAAGTACGCCCCGACCCGCTCCGGCGACGACCCGAACGGGGAGGACAGCTCGGAGATCTCCGGGAGGAGGTCGGAGGCGTCGTCGAGGCTCTCCGTGGCCACGCACTCCGCGCATTGGAGGAGGAGGCCCAGGAGGCGGAGCCCGGTAGACTCACCGCCGTCGAGGGCCGCCGTGGCCGAGGAGTCCTCCTCGCCGGCGGAGGAGAAGGTGTTTGGGCGCTTGGTGCTGGAGGAAGGGTCCTCGCCGGTGGAGGAGGAGTCGGCGCCGCCGGCGAGCTCCCGGTCAGCGCGCTTGGTCTTCATGGAGGAGGAAGCAGGAGAATTGTTGGTGGGGTTAATTGTTGGAGATTGAGGGACTACTAAGCTTTGAAGCATGATCGATGAAAAAAAATACAAGAAGAAGAAGAAGAAAGTGATGATGAATATGAAGAAGACTTTTTCCTAGTACAGAAGAAATATGTAGTAAAAATAGAAAAAAAAAAAGATTGGAAGAGATTTTGGGAGATTCTAAAGGCAAAGAGCTTTTAGATGGAAATGGACAAAAGTTGGGAAGGTAGACAAGACGAGTATGTGCAGAGAATTCTGTGTATGTGTCAGAAAAAAAAAAAAAAGAAAGAGAGGGGATGCAGCTGTTTGGAAAGTGAGGGAAAATTTTGGAGAAAAACTGAGATGAAGGAGAAAATGAAGGCTTGGTTGGCTGTTGGGTTTGGTTTTGCTTTTGTTTATTCATTATTGTGTTGTTTAGGTTGGTTTGCTCAGTAGGGTAGTGTAGTGTGTTGTTAAGTCCGTTTGATTAGAGGGGATGATTAAGGGGATAAAATGATTTAGTTTAATTGTGGGACTGTGTGGTAGTGGGTCTAATGCTAATGAGGGTCTACTTACTAATTGCATCATCATTGGATTCTTGGGATGATGTTTTGGGGCTAAGATTAAGGCGTCCTCCTCCTTGTTTGTTTGTCTTCTAGTGCTTCTCTGTACAATGGAGTTCGTGACCTCTTGTATTATGTTGTGTTCTCACTTCCGTCTCTATTGTTATCTTCATTCGTTTTGCTTTCTTTTTATTTTTCTTCCTCATAAAAAAATGAAATTTGGGAGAATTTTCAAATGTAAACAACATATTACTGTTTTCTCTGTGTTATTATTTCCATTTTAATCGCACTCACTATTATTGGTGGTAGCATGGCAAACAGCTATTAGCCATGGTATTATATTGTGAACCAATTCCAATTCCAACTTATAGTTATATACAAGTAAGTTGTTATAATAATACTAACCCACCCGAAGGGCGGTTAATAGTCCAATACAGTCCTTATAAGTGAATATATTATAAAAGGATATATACATAAAAAGTTTCTGAAAGCGATTTGGAACTAACAATTGGTGATTACTGAAATATGGGGTTCTTTAAAAATTCTTGGAAGAAACAGCCGATACCTTTATTTGGTTAGAGATATTCCATTCCTCTCACTCAAATTGTGTTCAAATTAAGTGTATAAAGATTCAGAATGTTATATAATTAAATGTAGGAAATTTACGAAAAATGCAGGACAAGTTAGAAAAAGAGATAATTGTACCGAGGAGATAATATCGACATGTCTCTTTTGTCATCTATCATTTGATCTTAAATTGACGAAAATAACATTTTTCTATTTTTGAATAGAAAAAGGCTCTACTTTATAATTTACACGTCCATGCTTGGTTCATAATACTACACCAATCAAACGCCATATAATTATAAAATTGAATTTTCAACCTCAAAAAAGAAAAAAACTGCAGATAGTACAGTTCCGGGCGCAGGTGAAACTTATGCTTAGGTGTGTACTTTACCTGACATCAACCGATGAACAGAACAGGACGAAGAATGATGGTCCATCGCAGATCAAAAAAAGCAAATTGATGGTCCATCCCTCTGGTTTTTCTGTTTTCTACTACTACTTTTCAATCTAAATCTTATCGTTAGAAACCACTGGTGTAGATGTCACGAACAAAATATCGGACAATAATTAGAAATTTTTCTTTCTACTTTGTCGTTTGTTTTTGTGAAGTAGAGTGCTGGACCTTCTATTTACTTTCTTCTATAAGTTACAAAGTGGTGGAGTATCTTTCTTACATTTAAGGTACATACGGTACCAAAAAAGAAGTATTTGATAAATTCAGTTTCTTGAAATCATTAACTTGTTTAGAATACCGAATTGAACATTTTACGAAATCCAAAAGACCAGAATTGAACATTTTATGAAATCCAAAAGACCATCACGGTCATTGCACCCTAGCTCCAACCTGGCTCCAACTTAACAGCCTGGGTCTCCAGGATTGCATATTTTTGCTACGATCCATACTGACAAAGGTAGCAAATTTGGACCTCGGCCTAATCGCAACGAGCAAGTTTCGGGCTATCTGATCCCTAATTCTTCAAACTATCCCCACACCTTACTGGCATAGCGTAGACATTTTAAAATTTGCCCCAAGCTATCAACTTACTACCACTGCACACCTCAAACCCTAATGACCACTAAACCTCAATTGTCCCCAATTGTGAAAATGGGCAAACAATTCTACATCTTACTGCAAATAGAGCTCCATCCAAAACAAGATGCGGCCAAGGATAATTTTCGCTAGTCACAGATTCGAACATTAATTTATCTATGTGCCCTGCTAACGTTTCAAGGAGAATCAAAGCTAATCCTGTCCAGCAACCAGACATCATACTGTTGGATGATATCTAAGCATACATCCAGTTTCATAACTTGTAACACCACGATGATGCAAAGTTGAATAGCAAATTAGAATGCCAAATGATTGATACCGTGTGCCACATAACTGGAAAACAGCATAATGCAGTTAAAAAGCAAGCCAAAAAATCAAACATATAAACAAGTAATTGCAGAAGTTACGAGATGCAACCAGTCAGATCCACCATCCGACAGACATGAGATAGATTCATACAACCACAACAGAAATAGCACACTCTCACCACAAATCTCGCATTCCCTTTCTGGAAGCCTTACAAAACTGTTCTTGCCTTCAGAGAGAAAAGACATAGACAAACACCCAAGCATAATTGAGGACGACTGGAAGAAACCTGAGCAGGGAACTAAAAGGACTGATATAAATCCCTGATGCGAATGCCAAGCAAAGAACTGAAAAGCTGAACGGAGTATTAAAACATGTCATGATACCAAATCCCCCCTTTTCTTTCTAAGGCTAATGGTATCCATTTACAAACACCAATTCAATAAAATTAGAATTAGGTACCATAGGGCATAGCTGTGTCCAAAAACAATGAAACTATAACACTTGAGCAACATAAGCTTGCCACCTGATTGCAAGTAACAGCGTAAAGAGACTAGAAAAATGTAGACAAGGAGCACAATAGAAAGGAAATAAGTGTCTCTTGTTGAGAAACTATAAAGAATTTGATAAGAGACTATCCAGAGATCATAGAAATCCTCATGGTGGTTTAACACACTAAAAAAATGCTCGGTACATTATGCATGTTCACAAGAGAGATTTAACCACGTCCAAGGCACCATTAAGAAGAACACGCTATTCCCCTAAAGGAGTTAACAAGAGTATAAAAAACCAAAAACAATATAGTAGTTCCTTTAAACTTTTAATTACCAAAAGAGTATCAAAACCAGAGAAATATGTGAATGAAAACTCTCAAGGCATTTGCAACAGGCAAGCAAATAAGTTGAAATTCTAGTGACATCAATTAATCATTCAAATACTTTACAATGAGAAAACCAACAGTCTCAAACTTGAGATTCGTCAATGACCTTTTGAAAGAAACAACGGAGTTCTCCGTTAATCATAATCGTATATAAACTATTAGCATGACATTTCTGCGGGATGATATCACATTTCAGACTCCAGTATCAGGTTCCACAAAAAAGTTTAACCAACATCGACAGACCATTTCTACAGGCTTTGTTATCACATTAAAACACTCAATCATAAGATTTATGATTGACAAACGAGATAAAACCTGTGCTCCATAACAAACACATACAACAAAAAAACATTAGCCGCAGACCATATCAACTACACTGAGCATCCCAAAAATGACGACGAGCTTCATGGTTCACTAATTATCCCAGAACGAACAACTACAAATGCACATCATACTCACATAAATCCACTTACTTCACCAAAACCACTTCAAATATTCCAGGGTAGCAAGCAAATAAGAAAACACACCAAGACATAAAAAGCAGAATCCAGGGGCAGAGCATTATAAGATAAGATCCAACCGCACATCATCGTCTCAACAAAAGATCTAAATAACAAATCCAAATATATAAGACGACATTAACAGTATTCGCTTAAATTGCAAAAGGGGCCCAAAAGTAGAGAGAGTAATGGCCGACATAATAAACGGACAACAAAACTGGCGGCCTAAAACCTGAGCTTGGTGAAGAACCACCTGTTCTTGCCGGTCTTGAAGCGCTCCTCGAAGCGAGCCTTCGTCTCTTTGCAGGCGGCGATCTTCTTGTCCTTGCTCTGAAGGGCGTCGACACTGACCACGTCCTTGAGGTCCACATCCAGGGTGTAGCGAGTGGGCATCAGGTGCTGGTAGTTGACGAGCTTCACGAAGCACTTGACCCTCGACTTCTTAGCGGTCTTCTTCGCCGAATCCTTCTTGATGACCTTGCTCGGGTACTTCTTGATCCCGGCGACCAGGCAGTGGCCGTACATCCTGTCGCGGGTGCCGTCGTCGAAGGACTTCACGATCACCGCCTTCCTCCCGGCGTAGCGGCCCTGGAGGAGGATGACAGCTTTGTTTGGTTTTAGAAACTTCACCATCTTCTTCTTCTTTCTTCTTCTTCGCGCCTCCGCTCCCAAAAACCCTAGCTACAGATTTGGTTTGTGACCACTGAGGAGTGGAGAAAATGGGTTAAATGCGCTTATTTATAGCTGGCGTTATCAGCACAAAACCCTAGTTTCGCCTTTGGGCTTTCTGTGCCGGGCCTATTTCTCGTTTCCGAGCTTGACTCTGGTCTTTTTCTACTGGGCCTATTTCTCGTTTGCAAAGCTTGATTCTGGGCTTTTTCTTTCGGCCTTAGTTTTCTTTAGCTTGGGCAAAGGACCTAAACCAGATTTTTTTTCTTATTCAACAGCACTTAATCTTACAATTACAGGGTTCGGCAACTCCTAATCATCGTGTCCCTACAAGTACTTATGAAACCAAATCAATTCTTAGGCTACAATAGAAGAGAGAGAGAGTCGTGTGAAAACGCGTGCTACAGTAGAAAAAATTTCCCGATCAAGCCAGGCGCGTTTCCGGCGCGGCCAAGCATGGCCTGAGGAGATTGATCTCCCCCATGTGAAGCCGTGCAACTGGTCCCTTCCACCACGTCGAGTCCTCGACGACCTCCCAACAGCACCTCCAGTTTGACGACGAGCAGCAACACGAGAACCATTTCCCGGTCTACCTCGGAGTTTCCCCGGCGAGGCCAAGCATGGCCTGAGGAGATTGATCTCACCCCATGTGAAGCCTTGTTACCGGTCTCCCCCACTAGGAATCGGCCTCACAACACCAGGCCCAGCTTGAAGACGCAAGATACCCCACGCGCCGCGCCTGCAGCGCGCGTGCCGCCGTCTACCGCCACTGCTCCGGTTGCCGCGGACATGAGCGAGCCACCGGAGGACATGGAGTCCGATGCCAACGACTCTAACCAGACCCGCCACCAACTATCCAACGGCAGCCTAGTCCAACGTCGCTGATCCCGTTCACGAGACCGGGGAGTTGCTCCATCCACCACCGACGACCGACGCCACCCATCGCCCCCTCCTCGGGCGACGCTGCAGCTGGCAGCCTCTCCCCCGGTGGTATCCAGCCCATCCTCCGCCTCCACTATGAGGGTAGGCGAGAACACTACCACTGTCGTGCACGTTGAAGCCCAAGCTCCACCGGCACTAATATGTCTGTCCTCGAACCCACCAGCACACCCCCACCACACCCGTTGGCCGTGCACACACCCGGGAATGCAGATACCGACGTTCTCATGGAGGCCGAGCGCCCCTCTTATCGAGACTCACTTCTGACTGGGGCCAATCCCCTATACTAAGCAGATCCTTGGGAGGTAGAAGGCGAAGCCGAGTTCGAGGAGGGTGACCTGATTGTCTCTCATACAAATGGAGTGGCTAATCTGGAACTATCCGATCCATTCAAATCTCGCCTGGATAAGCCATGGGAAAATGCTGTGATAGTCAAATTGTTCGGCCGTCCTATTGGTTTCAAAGCCCTGCACACTAATTTGCAGACTCTTTGGAAACCAAATGGACCGTTCAAAATCGTAGACCTGGAAAATAACTTCTATGTGGTGCGTTTTTGGGAAGAGAAGGATTACCTTCATGCCTTGACAGACGGACCATGGCTCATATACCGCAGTGTGCTTAGTGTCCAACCCTGGACACCTAATTTCCATGCGTCCACCGGCAAGAATGACTCGGTAGTGACGTGGATCCAGTTTCCCGACTTTCCCACCAACCGCTACCACTCCAGGATTCTCCATCAACTGGGTAACATGGTGGGCAGGACAATCAAACTTGACGGTAACTCCTCTAATCCTAGTAGAGCAAAATTTGCTAGAATAGCTGTGTGCCTCGATTTAACAAAGCCATTGCTAGGGACAGTTCACTTGGAAGGTGAACCCTTAAAGGTAAGCTACGAAGGCTTGCCCGATATATGTTATATGTGTGGGAAACTTGATCATAATGTGTTAGGTTGCCCGGATGCTCCGCATTCACAAAATGACATGATAGCGCCATCAGCTACAGGTTTGATGGCATCTGAGCGGCCGGTTGCCATGTCCGGGGACGGACGGGGTGAATGGATGAATGCGCCTAAATTCTCGAGACGTTCACCCCGACGCCAAATCCCGAGTAATCAGGTTCCTACATTGTCCCGCAACCTTGTCCATCCACCCAACCGATTTCACCTTCTGAGTAATGCTCGGCCTGATGTCCAAGCACCGGCTATCCCCCCCAGCCCTAATGAACCCCCCTAGCTACACCAACCATACCTAATGTCCTACCAGTGGTGTCTTCTGTTCCGGATCCTCCCCCCTACCACTACACCCCATTGAGAGCCAACCCTCTCCCGACCAACCCCCTACCTTACCTTCTCTTTTAGACTTCCTCGGTGAGGGGTCTATTAAGAAATCCAAAAGCAAACTTCACAACCGTATCCAGAAGCAATCCACGAAGAAATCCCAACCTGTGAAAATTTCCAAACTCACAAAGGATAATTCCAAAAGACAAACCCTTCGAGATGTATCCAATGCCCAACCCCCCCAGCCTACCCCTGATCTTTCCCGGCCTCCCACTGGACCTCTCCCACCTACAGCTCCTATCTCAACCATTTACCCACTCGTCTCCTCCAATTTCAACCAAACCAACCCCCGACCTCATAAATCCCAGAATCACACAGCTGTGGTTCTGGGAGAAGAGTGCCATAGCATGATTTTCTCTCCTGGTGCGTCCAGCTCCAATATGGATGTGGATCGGCGGACGGTGCCTCCCCAACCTCACTGACCGATCTACTCCCTCGAGCTTGTATGTTACCCGTATCAGATTCACCTCAGCCCGATTCTTGGACTGTTTCCAGTGTTTTGTATGATTTGGGATTTTGATATATCATCATGTATCGTTCCGTTTGGTCCATCATGTTTTCTTGTATAAGATAGAAGTCGAATTGAGCTAACGACTTCTAATCATGTATTAAGCTCACGTATATTTGATTAATATACTTCCCGGTTTCGACCAAAAAAAAGAGCTCGTGTCCCTTAAATAAAGTTCCTTGTTTGATCTAATATCCTATGCCTGGAAAATGTAGTATTAGAAAGGTCATCCAGTGAGGTCTGAGGGTGTAAAATTTTGAATTAATCAATTCTATAAGTTTTCATAGTTAGGCCAGATACCAAGAGAGAAAAATATATTCTATTTTACACTTGTTTCCTTTTTTTTCTGTTATGAAGAGAGTCGAAATGTATATAACCTTTTATTTGTCAAACATCGAGTCCTACGAACTAACTTTTGTACTTCAAAGTTTTGTATGTAGTATGTCCTTGTGATTCAAGCTGAATTACTTCAATTACTTTTAGGTTAAAATTGAATTCAATTTCAGCTTTTATGATTATTTACTAAATAATATCAGTTACAGGTTGGGGAATTAATATCTGCGGATGGTAGCCACTAGAACCTTCAGCTTATTGATTCTTTATTCTCTTCAGAGGAACGGAACCAAATAAGATTGTTGACCCCTGTCCTAATGCTCCGGACAAGCAAATTTGGCATTTCAACCAAGTTGGGGAATATTCGGTGAGATCCGGCTACCGTTGGCTGGTTACACAGTCAGGCAGACACTTGGTTGAACCTCAATGTTCTGATGCAATACCCGAGGCTGTCTGGTTAATGATCTGGAAACTTAATCTTCCACCTAAAATCACCAACTTCATCTGGAGAATCATGCATATTGCGGTGGCAACAAATGCAAATGTACATCAGAGGGGTCTCTCCATCGATCCACTATGTCCAATCTGTGGTGAGGAGGATGAAACAGTTGAACATTTTGTTATTCTTCTGCAGTCATTCACAGGCAGTGTGGTTTTGGTTCATCTCTCAATTACAAGCCCTCATGCATGGGTTTTCCATGTTTTGCTAAGTGGTGGTCTAGTTGGGTTGCTCTACTTCCATCTTCTTCTGCGCAATCTTTCTTGAAATTTGCAGAGACACTCTGTTGGCAAATTTGGAGTGCAAGAAACTCCTGCATCTTCCAAAACAGAAAGCCTGTCCCCCAAAACACTATTGTTGAGACTCACTCTCTCTTATATGACAGGCAGTGCCTTAACCTGCCATTTGTAACGTAACTCAACCTTCCGGAGGATCGTGCAGTCTCTGGCGATGATGGATGGAAACCACCTGACAATGGATTTATCAAAATAAATTGCAACTCGTCTTTTGTGTGATCAACGCAACCTGCAGGTATGGGGATTGTTTGTAGAGATACAAGTGGGAAGGTGATTGATGGCCAAGAGCTCGTCCTCGGATGCTCTTCTGCTGCTGTAGCCGAAACAATGGCTATTATAGAAGCTGTCCTTCTAGCCATTGCTAGGGGATTCTCACGAGTTCTATTCGAGACAGATTCTATTACTGCTGTAAATGCGATTAGGAACACTTCCCCTGTTCCTGTCACTTTAAGAGCCATGATCATGGATATCCAATCTTGTATTGCTTCAAAGAGTTTCTTTTTTTCTGCACTGTAAACGGTCTGCGAACCGTGTCGCTGACTGGGTGTCAAAGGCAGCTAGACGTCAGCAACGCCCACCTCATTGGGTTTATGCCCCTCCGCCTCAACTGACCACACTTTTATATTTGGATTCGTATGATGCTTAATGAGATGAATACCCTTTCAGTCCAAAAAAATATCAGTTACAGTTATTTGTTCATTACACTAAACTTATATACAATTTTTGTTTGATTAATTAATAATTTAACCTTAGTTTAAAAGTTAAATTTTAGTCAATAAAACACTTAAGTTTGATAATTTTGGTCAATTTATATCGTCGGGTAAAAATTGAATGGTTATATTCTCTCTCAAAAAAAAGTAAAAGAATATATAATGAAGAGGAGGGCATGACGCGTGGTATCATGTGATTTGTGAAATTATATATTACCTATTCAATTTTGACCCTATAAGATAAATGAGCTCACGAGAACATCCAACTATTCGCTTTGTGTTTACCAAAAAAAAAAAAAAACTATTCGCTTTGTTCCTTCACTCTCTCTCTTTTTTTTTTTTTTCTTTCCTTCTATTCTTCACCAACTAACTTCCCAAATTGAAATACAAGGGCCTGATTAATCAATCATGCAAAACGCAGGGGCGAAATTGAGATTTAGCCTAATATTTCTTCTAGACTTATCTATGGATAAAACAACGGGATATAATTATGGAGAAAAGCTCACCATATCACACTCACCCCTTCCATATCTTTATTTTGATTTTAATTAATAAGAAACTGAAACATACATCTTTTTCTTTCATGTCAGATCATGTAATAGTTTTCTCTGTTATCCGGCCCAATAGATTGATCGCAACATCACATTTTCTACTGACGTATATCCAATTGGTTGAAATTGTGACAAAACATATGGACGATATAATCTGTATAATGCAACATCATTTGCTCTAGATGCAATGAAAACAAATGCTGTATTAATGGATTAAACAAATGGTTTTATTACATAAGAATAAAACAAAGAGAGCACTCAAAAATATATAGGGTCAAATGATCCCGTCCTATACATATCACAACGAAAATCTAAAACCATGAGTGGAATAAAAAAGCACAAAATATAAATATAAATCAAAGCGCAGCAGAATCACAGACAGAAGAATCCCATCTTTTTCTCAGAAGCACGCGTCCAGTACACAACAGCAGCATAATGCAGCACAACTGTATACGGCAAGATGGCAAAAACAATTATTAGAGAGAAATTAAAATGTAATACCAATATAGGAGAAGTTAATCAAACTATTGGAAAATAACTAAAATCAAGAGGACGATTTCATTAATTACCATCCTTTCCAGAATCCATCACCCCTGGATTTGGTCTCCACTGGAACAGTAGCTTGTGGGTTGGCTTGAGCATCTTTGGTTGGGTAACCAGGTGGCGGTGGGGCTGCGTATGCATCCCCTGGGTATGCAGTTGATGGTGGAGGATATGAAACTAAAAAGTCACAAAAGATGATTTGATTAGTTCCTGTGATTAGAAACAATTCCTACCCAGAAATTATTTAGATTGTTGTTGTTTTGGAAACAAAAACTGGAAGGCATCAATGACCTCGCAATTGGGTAGTTCATAACAATTAAGGTTAGATAAGTCATATACATATACCACAGAGTCAGTTTTACAATATAGTAACTCGAGTTATCAAGCAAGCCTACAAGTATATGATTGCCTTAATCAAGGGTAAGATACTGGCAAGGCTAGCTAGCTATAACACAGGATAATTTATGAAGAGGAAGACATGATCATGAGCAAGGGGTCATAGAAAAATTTACCTGGAGCCTGATTTTGAGTCATCTTGGAACAGAAGTACTACAATCGAACAAGCTTGAAGAAACACAAGCAGAAAAGGATCAAAAGTGAGTGGTCTGTAGAAGAAAAAGGGTGGTTTTGTAATGATGATACGGAGATGATGATGATGAGAGCTTAGGTGAGGACTAGAAAGTAGTTGAAGACTTTGGTTTTAGGTGGGTTAGGCTTTGGACATAAGGGTTAGATTATATAGAAAACGACAGAGTCTACTACATTAATGAAGTTGTTCCCTTGGTTTCCTTAGCAGAGGAGAATAGCGAGGGCGGCAAAAACGCGTGGAATGATTTTTCCTTTTTCGTTTTGCAGATGCTAACCTTTAGGGCCCGTTTGGTTCGTGGGATTGTCTGGGATGGGATTGAGCCTGGGGTGGATCCCAGGGTGGGATGGGATTGAGCCCGGGATCAATCCCGGACCATCCTGTTTGGTTGCTGGGATTGGAATTGGGTCTGGGATGGGATTACATACCAAAATTGTGTTTGGTTTGTGGGTTTGGAATTAGATTAGATGATAATATGACCAGTTTGTCCTTGGGACTGAACTTGATGTTTGGTTGCTGGGCTTGAATTTGGGATGGGTTTGTGATGAGTTTTGGAATTGTCATTTTGACTTTCCTTTTTAATTTTTTTATAGAATTGAATTTTTCTCTACATATATTATTATTTAAAACCAAAACCTCATTACATTAATTTTGTAATTGAATATGTAATTTTTTCACTAAGTATTATTTTTTTGGAACCAAGACATCAATTCATAAAATTTTTTTAGTGACATGACTTTTTTCACATTATTATTTTTTAAAAGTAAAACATAATTTCATTAAAATGTGTATGGGCATAAAAATTGCATTAAAATTAGATGGGTACGTAATTTTTTGACACTTACTCTTTTATGAAACCCAATCCAAATTGCATAATCACTCATAAAAAAACAATCGCAATGCAAACAGAGAGAAGGAGAGGGAGAGGGATTGCAGAGGAAACAACAAGATTCTGGGCGAACAGCCTTCGGCTTTGCAAAACTAATTGTATATGCTAAAACAATACAGAAAACAGTGATGGAATGTCTAATTCACAGGTGGAATGCTATTCACATAAAATACAAAAATATGGAAGCAATGGAAACCTTTGAAGATTCCCCCAATACATGCATGACTCCAGTAATCTATTGTATTAACTATTGATCCAATATGCAGGGCTGCAAATTCTACCTATCCATTAACCCATATTCTATCTTTTCTAGAATACAAAGCATATTATGCCATCCCTCACGGTTCAAGCCCCTCAAATTCAAGGCCTGGGATACAAATAGCAGTCCTTGCAGCAGTTAGAGCAGTGGCAATTAGCTTCCATCATCTATGCACCATTCATAGCAGTCCAATCAACATGAACCAAATTGGCATCTTCTAGAATCTTGCTATTGA
>JAKUCV010001361.1:204814-229378 GCA_028386065.3 Turnera subulata
TAACCAGCTAATAAAATTCCAAACCAGCAATACCCAGCAGCCAAAACCGATCAAATTAAACCAAATAAGTGAATAAGGGGAATTAAATTTCTTACCCGAGCAAGAGAGAGAAGCAATCTCGTCGAGCTCAGCCTCTAATCCACCTACAAAAACCAAAAACAAAGTTGAATTAGGGTGGAATCATAAGTAAATGAACGGATAACAACAATTTTAGCATGTATTATAACCGAATTGAAGATTTTATTTCAAAATCGAAAGCTAGGGTTTTTGGATATAAATTGGGGATTTCGACTTTTGGGGAAAGGATGGGGAAGAACGAGAGGAAAACGGTGCATGAGATGAAGAAGAAAGGATGATGAAGATGATTTATGGCAAAAACACACACAACGCTCGACTGAATCGATGAATCGGGGGAGAAGAAAAAACGAGATAGAGGGAAGAAGAAAAAAAACCTTGGAGAAGGAGAAGAGCGAGAACGTTAACGGGAAAGAAAAATGTGTTTATATGGACGGGGATATTTTCGTATTACAGGAAATTGAGCAGGGACATGCCCGTCCGTAAAAATCAATCCCTATCCCGGCTTTTCAATCCCGCGCCTCGTGGGTGAGTTGAAAAAGCGGGATTGAAGCCTCATATCCCGGGTTCATGGGATTCAATCCCACCCCGATCCCAACCCCGCGTGTATTTTTTCTTCAACCAAACGCTGAGGTCGGGTTGAATCCCTATCCCGCGCCTCCAATCCCACTTTCCAAACGGGCACTTATGTAATTTATGAATATGGTATCTTTCATTTAATTTCACTTCTTCACGGCTTGAATATTAAAAGTCAAGATGGAGGAAAAAGTGATTCCTAAAATTTTTACCACTGTTGTTTACTATTGTCAAAACTATCAAGAATATTTCAATTTTATGATACGTGCAGCTGCTATAGAGATATCAATTTATTTATGACAAAAGTTGACATCTCATTTATTCACATAATTAGAGGTGGAAGGTTAGAAAAAAATTAAAGAAATTTGAAAAGGAAATGAGGAACCTTAAACGGCAATTTGTTCATGGAAAGTTTTCCTCCTTTTCGTAGAGATGTTTCGTAAATATAAAAGATCATTTTGTTTGGTTGAAAGAGGTGGCCTCTTATAATTTAGAAATGAATGAAATGAAATGAATTTTCCATATTCTTCAACCCTGCTTTTGGAAAGTTTGAAAACTATTACCTCTTTATGATCGATACTAAATTATGGATGGTCACATATTTCCTCTCTCACGTTGCTTCAAATATTTTACAGAAACAAATCTTGAAATATTTATTTAATTAGCACGTGCACTAGCTAATATATAGTGCTTTATACTTAAGAAATATTTTCTAAACCTACTTATAATGTAATTTTCCCCTATCTTTTAAGACTTCAAACTTGCAAATATATTCTACTTAAAAATATTTTTAAAATCTATCTTCTAATGTAATTTTTCTTTAACTTTTAAAACTTTGAACATACAAAATCTGTTAGCCTAAATTCTGGGCCAACAAAATCAACACGATTACAAGCATTAATTATTTTTTTTTTAAAAAAGGTAAAATGTGAAACACCCAGACTACTATTTACCCAACAAACAGTGATTACCAACAACAGTGCCGACACGTGGCACAAACTGTGTAATACAACAGAGAATTGGCCCAACGGCCCAACAACACAAGCATAACACCCGACTTCGGGAATCTCAATAACGACAGCACAGCGGAAGCATTTATAACTCAAAGACAACATATGCAAGCCCGACGCTACTAATGGATCCAAGTCCTGCCTGAGGGTACACTGCAGCTTGCCCCGTACGTTCCTGCACTACAAACAACTCATCCTACGGGATGAAACCCCGCAGGCGAGGGGTGAGTCCGAAGTGCTCACCGACGAAGGATAAACAGAGATATATAATCAACCGTAATACTTTCGAAGTAAGCACCACAATCACAACAGTAAGCACAATCAATCACAACACAAGAAACTACCATAACCATTGTGCCAAGTCCAAAAGAATGCTTAATTATTTTTTTATTACCAATTTTATCTTCCGGGCCCCGTCACTGGACAAGCTAGGGTCGTACCTGGTTATTAACTAATTCTGGATGCCAGGCCCAACCACAATCCGGGATCAACATCCCAATATCACAAATCCGGGATCAACATCCCAATATCACAAATCCGGGATCAACATCCCAATATCACAAATCCGGGATCAACATCCCAATCAACCAACCAACCGACCATGACACCACAGAACTAGTCTCTAACCATCTAGTCGTACCACTACTTCCCAAGTGACAATTATATCATCATCTCAAGTTCAATTCCAATTCCATTACCCTATCATCAATTACTCAACTTTTCATCTCAGATTATTTCTCAAGTTCATCCAGCCAGTAATTTCATATCACTGAATACTCATAACTAACAGCTCAATGGATTCTCACAATATCACAAACCAACAGCACATTTCAGTAACATCATGGCAAAATCCACAGCAAATAAATAGCAACAATATTCATCTACAGTTTCCATAGCAGTCATACAACAACCAACAAACGATTCGGCAGTTCAATCAAACAACAAAAATCAAACACAGTATTCATATCATCAATTAATCACAGCTTAACAGTTCAGCACTATTCAACACAGTATCCACGAGTCTAATCATAATCCAACAACAGCATCAACAATTCCACAACAATCAAATAACAGTCGATAATCAATTCAGCAGTTCAATCAAGCAACAAAAATCAAACATAGTATTACAGGCACATATCCAAGGTTATCCATCCTCACCTGATGTGTCTCTGAAACTGCTATCTGGTCAAACCTCGATATGTACATATAGGAACACAATAATCACTTATAATGCACAACAAAATGATTATGCATGATACCGGTTTAACATTTATTAGACGGCTTTTCTGTTCATTTCAGTATTTCCATAATTATTTTATTACCCAACAGTTCATCCGACTTGGTGGTAATTAACCGATTAGATATTTCAAGTGGTTACATCAAACATATTTGTTTCTAAACCGATCACGAGCGTCCAAGCCGAGGCCCTTAGGCTACTTATGACAAGAAAGCATATATACGTACACTTATATGAAGTATATATTTAAGAAAATATATTTGTAAATTAATCAAGTTATAACCCGTTAAATACTCATAGTCCATATGACGTAAATGATATCATTCCCAATTAAATACTAAATACTTATATGTTTTATAAACAATAATTATATAATAATGGAATCGATAAATACGTCAAAATATTATTTAAATAGTATATCCTATAATAACTAGTTTAATAGAAATTATCTCCAATGGTATGAAATTAACATTGCCGGTGTATGGTATAAAATAATTACCACGTAATGTTGTAAATAAATACGTATACATATATGTGTTCGATAGAGTAAGATAACACTAATAATACCATTATTACGTTAGTAAATACCCCGGTAAGTTACCAACTTAGCACAGCCATAAAATAGATTGTACGGTTATGTATATATTAGTCTTATAAATACGTAGTTAAATCCAAATAAGATAATATCATTCTTAAACCTTAAATTAAATCATTAATTACTTATTTGTATATTTATATATATAGCCAAATTACGTAGTTATATCCCATAATTAAATTATGGCCTTGTATTATTCAGCCAACGGAGATACGGGTAGCAACATATAGTAGAATAAGGTAAATAAAGTAAGGTATGGCCTTTGATTGTTTTAGCACAAAAGATTTCTAATAGTAATACTCACTTAAACACAATTTATGTTATTTCGGAAATTAAAACTCGGTGGACCTTCACATTCGTTTAGCCCATCGGAAAGAATAAGGTAGCTTCAGATTAACTAAATGAAATGCTTAATTAAATTTAGATATTATGGCCTTTTATTATAATTAGCACAATCAACATTAATAAAACTGAAATTAAATACAATGGGCCTTTCGCGAGCCCAGGCGAAACATAAATTAAATAGAACCGGTTAATTAATTACGATAGCCCTTTTTAGTAGCTCAATCGAAAATTACGTAAGAGCAGAAAATAAATAAATAATAATATAATTTAAAAGCATGAATTAAATAAAAGCATGATAAGATGAAATAAAGTATAAAATAAAAATCATAAATTAGTTAAATTAAATCACTCAATTTTTATTAGCATCGTTTTAAAGTTCGACTCCGTTATTATAATTCGAGGCCCGATTTATGATGCATATGGATGTCCAAGGCTCGGGTTTCCCCAAAGTCCGTTCCCGGGTTCGCCGGAAAATTCCCGGGACGTCGAAAACTTCGCCGGATTCCGGCGTACACTGTTCACGCCAGCATCAAGACACCCACGTCCACTGTCACTGTTCCCCCAGCAGCAAATCAGGCCAATCCCACCATCATAGCACCAATCCGGCCACCAACACAAACACCATCCCCACGGCCACTCGTCGGTAACCGGTGTTCCACCACACAACGGCATCTACCGCCCCAAACACCAAAACCCAAAACCACAGCAGTCCCGCCGGCGACATCCTGCCCACACGCATCCACTTCGGCAATCGACCAAACACAGACCCAGAAACAACAAATCGAACCAACTCAGACACGAACCTTAGCTATTAGAATAAATTAAAACTAAGAGAAGAGAGGGAGAGGCGTAACCAAGACTCACCCAGCCTCGGTGTCGTCTTGGTGGAGGAGGAAGGAAGGATGGAGGCGCGTCGGCGCACCCACAGCGGCGGCGACGTGAGTTGCAGGGGAGAGGGAGAGAAGACGAGAGACTGAGAGAGGGCGGCGGTGCTTAAGAGGAGCAGCGGCGGCTCTTGCTCTGCACGGGTGAGGAGTCCGGGTAGCGACGGCGAAGAGTGGAGGAAGAGGGCGTCTCGGTGGAGGGCTGCAGAGGAGGAGGCGGTGGCGGCTCAGGAGGGGAAAAGCGAAGAGGCAGGCAGCGGATCCAGGCGACTCTGCTTGTCGGGTCGTCGGCTGGTCTCCAAGGAACGGCGTCCTGTAGCCGCGACAGGAGGAGGAGAAGGATAAAAGAGGAAGGAAGGGGACTTGGTGGTGCTGCATGTGGCGGTCGGAGGAGGGGAAAGGTGAGGTGGAAGTTGTAGGAGGGGGAGATGGCAGAGGAAACGAATTGGAGCAGAGAAAATAATTGTGGAGGGAGATGATTGAGAGAGAGAGAGAGATGTGTGGGGAAGAGAAGATAAAGGAGAAGGAACAAAGAAGAACAGAGAAGAAAAGATGGGGGCCGGCGGCTGGGAGAAATGGGGAAGAAGAAATGAGGAAAAAGAAAGCAAAAAGAAGAAGAAATAGGGCTCCACACAACGGGTTGTCGGGCAAATTATTGGTGCCTTGCCGACACCAAAACGACGTCGTTTTGGACGTCTGCAAGCACCAGTCAGCAGCCCACAAACCCTTGGTCAAAACGCAGCATCTCCTGTGTTCTATGTTTTGGCTTCGCCAAAACTAGTCGTATCGATCGAAACTACACTAAACCTTGTGTTTTGACACTAACTTAACCTTTGTAACATATAAACATAATCTAACAATTATTCTTTTATAAAATTTCAAAATAAATAACCAAAGATTAATTTATTAAATATCATGGAAATGAAAGATGAAATTTTCTTTCTAAATTATAATTAGTAAATTATTGCAACATAATTATCATAGTAAAATAATATATTAACATTATAATTAATGTTTGATTAGAATTTAACAATAATAATGATAATAACTATAATTTTGAGAGTAATAAAAATAGTAGTAAAGGTAGTAAAAATTGTCTCGATTTGGTAAAATTCTTGATTAACCGCGATAAAATTTTATTCACCACCGTAAAAGTTAAAATAAAATAATAAAAATTATTAAAAATTTTACCCGGGTCGTTACAAAATGCGCCAAAACAAAAGACAACAACTTTAACATGCTTTACAAAGAAATATAAATTTAAAAGAAAAACTTGGAATATATATATATTTTTTTTTTTGAGAAAACTTGGAATATATATGCTATTTTGAATTTTCAACACCGTATTATACATGCTTAGGATCGAAGAAGAGCAGTCCTAGTATTAAAGATCACGGCACGGAATCTTCATAAATTAATCATTGAAAGTCCAGCCCACGCAAACCGTTTATGTCATATATCATATATGTCGATTAATCCCAAGTCATAGCTAATTAATTTATTCAATTAGTGGTTCCTCAAAAAAAATTCATTCAATTAGTGTGTGTTCGTTGGGTGGGGGGGGGGGGGGGGGGGGGGGGGGGGGGGGGGGGGGTTGGGGGTTGGATTAGCTGCGCCTGTCCATTGCATGTATATACTATCTATACGAGTCACGGCTGGTGCAGATTTATCTTATCATATTCTTTTTTTTTTTTTTAAGAATCATCTTATCTTATGTTATGTATACGTGTCTTGTTTTTGCCTTCCCGTTTGTCCGTTCAACTAAGTCTTTGTTTTCATCGTAGACTAGGTTTGAAAGGAATGAGAATAAAAAAAGGGAAGACGCGTGTCCACACTCGCTGATTACGGCTGTTCCATTTCAATGACGTCTATCACCTCTCGCCGAAGCGACCCCGAGATTTTTTAAAAAAAAAATTCTTTTCTTCTGGTCGTGCACTGCGATTTTTTTTTTATCTTTTATCTTTTTTTGTTAATCCGAGAGAATCGAGATGCTAATCTGCTGCACCAATCCCACCTTTTATTGGACTGCTGCAGAATACTCCAAAACAACAAAAACAACTTTATCCAACTTGTCTTCAAAGTTTTTGGTACAAGAAATTGCCTTCGAAGTTTGTGGTCCGATGTCGGTTGGGTTAGAGCCCACAATAAACACCGACTTGGTATCAAGATCCAACCCAAAATTTTGCATTGATATAGCTCCAGCTGAAGCTAAGAATGAGCAAATGGCTTTTATTTTGACATATGTGGATCAAGAAAGTTATATTTGTGAAGAGATTTTTGTATACTGTTAATGTTAAGGATACCATTTCTTCAACTCCAAAGATGCAATTTTTATTTTTTTCCACTCAAAATAATTTAGCTATTCAAAATGATCGATACAAGGGTATAATGGAGTTGGAAATGTGAGAAGGGAGTGGGACGGGTTGCAAGCTTTGATCCTTCCTGAATAAATATTTAAATGCTCATTACATTACATTCACTGTTCAGCTCATCCATTTCAACTTGGTTGTGATAGGAGGAAGTATATTCTATTAATCAATTCTTCTCTAATCTAAGTTCTATCATTAATATTACTACTACATCATCAAAACACAATGATGGAATAAAATAATCTCATGCTAAAGATTCATACGAAATATTGCTATTAATAAGCTTCAATAAAGAGAGAGTTCTCAATCAAATAGTATATTGAAACGTGCTCGAGATAATCATTATGGATGTCATCTAGATTCTATTTTTACTTTGCTGAAAATGATTAATGCCACTTACTTACATCCAGGGCGGATCTCCGACCTTAGGTTGGAAATAACAACACACAACCACTAAACCACCACCATACTACTAATATGCTTTCCATATATGTAGTATAAATTTGGATCAAGGGGGCCTGGCCAACTAACTATATGACTGGGAGGCTAGGAGCTTATCAACATTGTCTTCCCTCCTAGGGCATGTTCCGTCAGAGTAGGTTAGAGCACCGTCCTGAAGTTCAAGAGATTCTAAGAAACCATCTTCAAGGTAACCGGAGAAACCTCCAATTGAGGCGGCGATACGATGCAGCTCTGCCCGAAACTCAGATTCTTCAACCAGGTGGTCGATTATGGAGGCAGGCAAAGGAGCACAAACAAGATCGGATTGAGGAGACATCACCGTGTCGCTAACAAGATGGGCACTTAGAGGAGCAAAAGAAGGACCGGAATCAAGGGAGCGAACAACAGAATTGCAGCCCTTCTTCATGAGCTCACAAACAACAAAGTCACCGGGATAGTTATCCAAGGTAAATTCCTTCAACAGCCACGGTAACTTGCTGTTTGGGGAGGTGATGTTCCGGTAAGTGAATTGCCCTCTCGACAGCCTTGATGATCATGCCATTCACCGGATGGCGTTTCTTGCTTTCCTCATGCCAAGTGCCGCCGTCAGACCCGATTCTCCGAGACCTCTTCTTGAGGCGGGTAAGCAAGAAGAGGGACTGACGATGATCATCTGCGGCCCTGAAGTGAGACCATATCTCCCACGGCTCCTCATAACCGCACACATCGCAGTCGGGGATCAAAGCCACATTGATGGACAGCAAGGTGCCACTAATCTTTCGTAGCAAATAATATCCCACCAATTCATCTATGGAGGGTGTAAAGCAAAACCCACTTGGGAGATGGACACCAAACTGCCCCAGAGCATTCACATAGGGATCTTAGAACAAGAAGGAAGAGAATTGGCAATCTGATTGGAACAGGGAGGAGGCGGTGCCGGTAGGGGTGTGGCTGCCGTTGCCATCTCCAGAGTTGAGTTAGGGTTAGGGTTACGATTACGATTACGACCATCATCGTTATCATCATCCTCCTCAGGCGATCTCTTCCTCTTGGGGCGGCTGTTGCTGCTGCTTTTCAATGGAGGGTTAAGGGTTGGATGGCAAGAAGAAGGGTAATGAGGCAATACTTGTGCCATCCTTTCAAAAAGACTAAATCAAAGCAAAGCAAATCACATGGAGGGAAAGATGTTTTAACAACTTCTCGTTTGTTTGTTTGGATCTTTTGACAATTTTGTGAGTTCTTTTTGTCTAAACAATGAATGAAGAAGGAATGAGAGAGGGGCTCCAGTATTTATACAATGAAAGACAAAGACAACTTATTAGGGTTTTGGAGAGTCGGTGGCGGCTTCCCCTTTCCCTTCCAACGGTCATTTTTTTCTCCCGAGTTATTTATTACATTACTATTAGTTGAACCTTCCTGCCTTCTTTCTTGTATTGTAGTACTATCAAATCAATTCCGCCCGCGTACTCTTTGTCTGTCGATCCGATGCCGTATTATCTTCAAGGCAAAATCCTCTTTTTTTCTTTTCTTTTTCATAGAATTAAGATAATTTCAACCCTCCTTTAACCAATATCTCCATTTTGCATACCAATTTCAAGTCAATTAACAGTTACGTCTTCAATTCAGATGCACATACTAAGTACTTTAATCTAATTGGAAGATGTCAAAGTTATTATATATTCTAGTAACCTTAGCTCTATATATTTCACTATTAACTATGCTTTAAATCAATATCTAAATTTCTCAAAATTATTAAATTTAGGTATAATAATTAACATGAATAAACCAATATATAAATTCCTCAATATTAATGAATTTTGGTATGACACAATATATAATTTATTGTTTTTAAAAGGACAAACTACTCGCATTCACATTGCAATATAAAGAGAAATTTTGTTAAAAATTAAAATAGTAAGTTCTAATTATAATGTACAAAATATAATTTCATTAAAATTTTTAACTCCATAAAATATAAAAAAAACAAAAATTTTAAATTTTCAAATTCATTATCAAAATGCCAACAATTTTAAAATTTTACGAAATAAATGATAAAAAATTTAAACCCACGAAGAATGACAATTCTTGTGGCAGAATTTTTAAGAATTGGAAAATCAAAGTTTTAGAACTTAAAATTAAATCTAAAAACCTAGTTCTGAAAATATTATGCTTTGTTGGTTCATGTTTTTAATTATTCTTTTTTTTTGTCGAAGACCAGGAAAGCGGAACGTATATTAATAGTGAAAAAGAGTTACATCAAAATCAAAAGTTCATAGACCCGCAAGACCCCTGTCCTCCATCAGGAGGTTGCTAATTACAATTAGGGGTGAAACTAAACCGGTTATACCGGGCAAAAAAGAGGGTGATAACCGAGCTATACCACGGGCCGCATAGTTGGCTTCCTGGTTTACAGCTTCAAAATACAAAGAAACAAAAATATTTTGTATGGATCTAATCTTGATGACAACCTCCTCAAAATCTTGGTCCCAATGCACTTCATCTGAAAACCAATATAAAACTTTCATGGCTTCAGATTCCACAATGATCGATTGGAACCCATGATCTTGTGCAATTGAAGTGAAACGCCCCGACCCGTATTTACCGTACACAGTAAACACGTGCCGAAACTGTGACAACAAAACCCAACATAATCCAGCATACAGTGTATACAACAGATAACCGGGCTCAACAGCCCATAATAAAAACAACAATAATAACTCAACCGGCCCAATGGCCCAATAATAGCAAAAACAATGCACAGCGGAAGACTTAACAACTCACAAAACACTGTATGCGACACTGATGCAAACTATGGATCCAAGCCCTGTCCAAGGGATAACGCCGCAGCCTGTCTGGAATGCACCCAACCTGTATCACAAATAACTCATCCTACGGGATGAAAGCCCGCAGGTGAGGGGTGAGTCCGAAGTGCTCACCGACGAAGGAAAGACAATCAATATGCAACTATAATTACTCAAGTCAAACAGCCAAACCAAAAGACTCGACCCAAAACCGGTCCGGTCCAAGACCGAAAAGACTCAAATAAAATCCAATTTCCAATTTTATCTTTCCGGGCCCCGTCACGGATAAGCTAGAGGTCAGACCTGGTTATCAACACATTCCGGGTGCCAGACCAAATCCAGAGAACCCAGGGATAGACATCCCAAAAATAATCACGGGATAGACATCCCAAGCATAGACATGCTTATCACAAGAACCCAGGTCAAGGCCACCACGAAACAGTCTTAAACCATCGAGTCGTACCACTACCTATCACGTGACAATTATATTATCGTCGTCAAAATCAAATCGTAGGGATCGACATCCCTAACCAAAATACCGGGATAGACATCCCTATCCAAAATCAAGGATCGACATCCTTATCTCAAATTATTAATTAATTCCATTATACCTTAAACCAAAAAGACGCAAGGATCAACATCCAAAAACCAACATGGGATAAACATCCCGACAACAATCAAGACCATGGGATAAACATCCCGAACCAAACCACAGCATCCAAAAATGCAATAAACACCAAAACACAATAACCGAGTAATACAGGCACATATTGAAGGAAATCCATCCTCACCTTGGCGGATTACTCAACTCCGGAAGCAATGACCGGTCCGACGCCGGCTCCTCGGGAAACTGCCCGATATCTAAACCTATACCACAAGACAATATATACACATAAATGCACATAATCGGTATACTATGATGCCAATACTGCGAAATACCCCATCCCGGTTCATAACCTTTATTATTTCTATTTACCGAAAATATTATACCGTACGTATATCCGAATATAATTTCGGTACCATACTTTAATTAAAAATCTTTCAAATTATTTTCGTAAATTAGTTATACTTCCCAGAATATAATTCCCAAGTATTATTATCTTTAGAAAACTCCATTTTCAGAAGTATAACCTTATAAACTTATTTTCTGAAAATAATTACGAATTTATAAATACACATTTATATTTCCAAATACTTTCCCAAACAATTATAAATCAACATAATTATATATATATTTTAGAAATGTATCTATATATATTTTCCAAGAATAATAGCACATACATATTGTATTCCAGAGAAATAAAAACATATAATTAAAATTTCCAGAAATATTTTCAAGGCATATATATATTTTTTCAAACTAACCATAATAATAATTTACAAACAAAACATAATTATCTTAATTTGAAGAATCAAAGTATATATATTTTCTAAACCCCAAACCCAGAATATTACATATAATTTTCCAAAATAATATTTACCATTTTTTTCCAGAAATTAATTAACAGAAATTAATTATATATATATATTATTATTTTTTTAAAAAAGAAAAGATCCGGACTGTAACCCAACCCAGGCGCGACCCGGCCGATGAAACGGGCAAAACCTGACTCACCTAGCGGGTACAGGGGCGGCGGCGCGACGACAGCGCGAGGGAAGGAAAGGCGAGCACAGCAGGGCGTGCGGCAGACGAAGGCGACGTGAAGGAGGCCGGAAGCTAGGCGCGGCATCACGGCGGCTGAGCAGGAACGCGGAAGAAGCAGATCCGCCGGGTCTGCTCGCGGGTCGACGGCGCGTTGCAGCGTTTCGGTGGACGAAATGCGACAGAGGCAGCGGGGCTGAGCTCGCGACGGCACGACGAGCGTGCTGCTGGGTTCGGTGTCGTGCACGGCTGACCGGAGCTCTTCGAGGTGAACAGTAACAGGGGAGGCTCCGGGTGGCGGCACTGTTCACACTATTTTTTTTCTTTTTCTTTCCTTTTTTTCTATTTTCTTCCTTTTTTTCTTCTTCTGTTTTTTCCCTATTTTCTGATTTTCTTCTTCTTTTTTTTTTATTTTCATTTCTCTTTTTTTTCCCCCTCTCACTGTTTTTATTTTATTTTTTCCTTTTTTTTCTTCTCTTCTTCTTTTTTTTTTTCTTCTTCTTTTCTTTTCCTCTCTTTTTTTTTCCTCTCCTTTTCTCTCTTTTCTTCTTCTCTCTTTTTTTTTCTTTCTCTTTTTCTCTTCTCCTCTGCCTCTTCACCGATTCCTCCTTTTGAACTGTTTTTTTACTGTACAACATGTGAATCTTGTCTGCATTATTAAGCGAGTCCAGTCCGGACCAGAAAATAACTGATACCCCCTTAGTTATTTTCCGGTGTGATTTTTCCGAAAATCCGGGACCCGAAAAATACCAACTTAGGCCTGAAAAATCCACGGAAAAATCACGAGCGCGGGAAAACTCTCGGTTTTGAAAAACGACTCTCGATTTACCTTGAATTAATTACCCAAGATTAATTCAACAGTAAATCACGGTAAAATATTTTTACAGTCCCGGTAAAAATCAAAAATTTTACCCGGCTGTTACATGAAGCCCCAGATAAATGATCAGCAAATTTGCTTGAAAGGTGGACTGTGCACCAATCCAATTACTAGAAAAATAATGGCTCATTGAAGTCATATATCGCTTGTTAAGTATACTAGAAGGAGTTTTGGTAGAGGTTTCTATACATTTTCCCGTTATCTTTATATATTTTTAGTTCCTATAACCCGATACAATATTATTTGTCCCTATAGAAAAGAACACTTCTCCTTTTTCATATACAACTCACTGTCACGCAAAGCCTGAAACACTTGCCTCAGGTGATATAGATGTTCTTCAAATTGTCTTACTGTAGATCACTATGTCGTCCAAAATATACCACTAAAAATTGATTCAGGAATGGGGCTAACACCTTGTTCATCAATATACACAATATGGCAATAGCATTTGTTTACCTAGAAGATGTGACTAAAAATTCAAATGAATCCTACATCGTTACACACGGGGTTTTTTTATTTATTCCTTTGCGAGAACCCAGCGGAATATCCCTCCGCCCTCCTCATTTAGATCAATTTGAGTCACCACCCAGATTTTATTTAATTGGGAAAATCTGGAAAAACCCATCGCTGCTCTTATGACCAAAGGGACTAAAAAGTGAACCAAAGATGCTAGGACTTGGGGATCCATTACAGGAAGGGAAGGTGTGAGGCACCCGCTCGTGCTTTAGGCGATTTAAGCACAATCAGTGTTTCTTTGTATGTCTGTGAGAGTGTACAAACAAAACATATGAGCAAATAAACACATAATCACGTACCGCATACAAGAAATTAAAAATTACAAAAGGAGGAGAAGAAAAGAAAAACATAAAAAGCTTGCTTCTTAAATCACTAGAGACTATCTACATAACCCGACAACTGGGATTAATGCTCGCGTAGTTTTACATGGAATCACTTATTTCATAAGAAACACATAGTGTCATCATCAAAAAGTCAAAATCAACATAAAAATGTGGAGGCATTTACTAGACCTGGCAATTCATGATATCGTGTCGAGTTTTGTGTTAAGGACAAACAAGTATACGTGTTCTGATTCTTCAACCCGGCCCAACCCATTTAAAAATCATGTCGTATCGTGTTCAACCCGTTTACTATCGTGTTGGGTTAGGGTTGACCTATGGGTTGCCTACTAAACCTAACAAGCCTAAAAATCAGTTTGAAATTTTTCTACTTTGCACAAGTCGTCATTAATTTTTTTTGGATAATATTAGTAACTTTGGCCTTAAATATTAAATAAGTCTTATATTAAATCAGTAAAATATCTATACCCTAAATATAATCAGGTCGTACATAGGAACATATCGGGTTGGCTGGTCAACCCGCAACCTGACCTGCTAATTTTTGTGTCGTGTCGGGTCGAACCATTTAACTAAACGAGTTGAAAATCTCTAACCTATGCCTGCTAATTTCATGTCGGATTGTCGTGTCAATACCGTATTGCCAGGTCTACATGGAAGGGTGTAGTTGAAGGTGTTCCATGGTCGGAAGCTTGGAAGAAAAAAATATAAGGGCGAGTGCCTCTTTTATAGGCCTTTTTCCCCTCAAAGGTGTGCTGGAGAAGATGGGGAAGACTTGGGCTCCGAGACCTTTCGAGGTCTTTGGTCTCCAATTCCCGATTTTGGCGCAGGAATCATGGGCCCTAGTTTCCCGGAGGATACTCTGCAGCCACTGTGAATAGCGTCCCCCCAAGTGGACCAGTGACAGGGCTGACTGGTGTTGGGCTCCCTTAGCCCCTCTCGGCCCGCATGTGCATGAGGAATAATAATAGACCTACTGGCCTGGTCCCAAAAGTTTAGATTGGGCTTGGCATTTTTTTGGCCCACATCAATTGTGTACTTAATTACATGAAGACTAGATCATCCTTTATCGTGTATTTCAGAGACAACACAAATGATATGAAACCTAATTATGAGACAATCAAGTTATTTATTAATGCTCAGCTTGTCAAGTTACACTGTTGAGTAATTATTGGCATAGACAGATGATATGCCACTGATTTCTAAAACAACAATTCCATGTCATTAGTTTATTTCCAATTCTCTATTTATTTTTGTTGTACAACAAAACACAATTGATATCTATTTCTTCGCTTTACTGATCTATACATAAATAATAGCCTCATCAATAGTTGCGATGAGACGACATTATATTTGCTGCACCGACATGAGTGCTGGTTGGATTTTTGTTGCATGAGACCATGCAATCATAAATCACAAAATTTCCGTAAGTTTCTCAGCACAGCAGCAACATAGCTTCCTAAGAAATCTGCATATGTGGTAAGATAACGCAACAATTGTTAGGGAGAAAATGAAATACCACTGTAGAGGAAGTTAATAAACTATTAGAAAATAAGTAAAGTTTGGCGAATACTTAGTATGTACAAAAAAAAATTAAGAGGAGAGTTTCGTTAATTACTCTGCCACCCCGAGCCAGCTTTCAACGCCCTTGGATTTGGTCTCCACTGGAACAGTAGCTTGTGGGCTGTCTTGACCATCTTTGGATGGGTAACCAGGTGGCGGTGGGGCTGCGTATGCATCTGCTAGGTATGCAGTTGATGGTGGAGGATATGACACTAGAAGTCATAAGAGAAGATTTGATAAGTTTCGGTATCTAGAAACCATTCATTGTACACACAAATCATTAGATTTTTGTTGTTTTGGAAACAAAATTTGGATGGTATCAATGAGCACGCAACTGGGTAGTTCATAACATTTAATTTAAGGTAAGACATCACATATATACATACCACGTGGGTCAGTAGGATATCGACAAGGCTAGCTATTAACACAAGATAATTTTTTTTTACAATAGTCTCTGTTGAAAGTGGGACTTGAGACCTCACTTCTCTTGCAAGAGTACTGCCAATGTGCTATATAAGCCCACTGGTAGCAAAAAATAATTTATTAAAGTAAGAAACGATGAGCAATAATAGAAATTTTACTTGGAGCCTGATTCTGAGTCATCTTAGAACAGAAGTACAGTCAAGCTAGTTAAAGAACAGAAGCAGAAAAGGACCAAAAGCGAGTGATCAAAGAATTAAGAAAAAGGGTGGTTTTGTAATGATGGTATGGAGATGATGATGATGATGAGAGGTTAAGTGAGGACTAGAAAGTAGTTGAAGACTTTGGTTTTTGGTGGGTTAAGCTTCGGACATAAGCATTGGATTATATAGAAACGAAGAGTCTACTGGTCGTTCGCTGGTTGCACAGGTAGAGGACAATAGAGAGGGCGGCTAAAACGGATGCAAATTGCAAAGATTCCTCCTCTCCGTTTTGCACATGCTAACCTTTATAATTTATTAATATGGTTTACGACTTAATTACTAACGCATCGGCTATAGTTGGAGAAAAAAGTGATTCCTAAATATCATTGTTTTATTGTCAAAACTGTCAAGATAATATTAAAATTTAGGCATAATGCCTAAAATAGGACCTCAGTTAACCCAAAAATTGCAGCTTTGGGTATCAAATTACAAAAAAATCAATTTCCCCTCCAAGCTACCACATTTATTTCGATTTGAGTACTCATTTATCAAAATCCATTTTAATTCGCCTAAAGTCAAAAGTGGGCCATTGTTCACTCAATTTGGCATGTGCCTTCATCTGACGTGGACACGCCACGTGGCCGCTCGCGCCTGGGTGGCGCCCTTGTTTGAGGTGGATCAGTAAGAAGATGACACGTGACATGTGAAGGGGTCCAAATAAAAAAAAATTAAAGTGTAGGATGGAAAACTTGTCTCCTCATTAATTAGAATTAGAAAAACAAATAAAGCATTAAAAATTTTGAAGATTATTAACTACCCCATCCCTTTCCTGAACAGTCAACCCAACTTTTTTTTCTCATTTTGACGATTATTAATTAGGAAAAATTAATTAAGAAGAAAATTGTGACAATTAGTTGATAGCGCTCTCTTTCCTTAATCTCTTCTTGCTGACGATTATTAATTAAAAAAAACATAGAAGAAAATTTTGACCAATATTAATTATTCCCTCTTTTTTCCTCAAAATTTTAAGGATTATTAATTAAAAAAAATGATTAAGAAGGAAACTAATAAACTCATCCTTCTCTTCTCTCACCCTCCTTTCGCATCCTAGCAAAAATCCTCAATCTGAAAACACCACCACCACCGAATTCATTCGTGTGAATCTCCACATTTATCCCAAAATCAATCTCCTCCTCCTCCTTCTATTCATCCCCAAATTTACTCCTTCCTTGGATCTCTTTAAAACCCTAACCTTCCCCGAGGGGTTTTAATTCAATTCAATCCAATCCAATTCCACCATGCCGGCTCCCAAAGCTTGAAACTTTATGCTTCACCCAGAACAGGAAGCGCCGAAATCTAGGGTTTTTGGGGAAGAATTATGTACAGAGATCGAGGCGGGACGGGTGGGGGTTCGTCCAGATCGGAGATTGTGGGGGCACCGTTCGATCGAAAGCGCATAAACAATACGCTGGACAAGCACCTGGAGAAGTCTTCACCGTCGACTTCCAGAGCTTTGAACAGCAAGGGCAAGCTCTCCGTAGGCAGCCTTGCTCTCGGTGGTCTTGGGCTGGTAAATGCCCTCCTCGGCGGCGACGAGGACGCTCTCCTTGCAGAGGCGGCGGCGCTTGGACTGGCGGGCTGGAGGGGCGTCGGAGGAGAGGGGTCCCGGAGCAAATGCAACGAAACGTAGTAATAGAGACTTTGATGAGAAGAAGAACAGATAATAAGATACCTTCTCAGTGGCTGTGTGGTGTTTTTCCCCGTGTTTTTCTTCCACTACTCTGCCTCAGTAGTGAGTGTAAAGGAAGGATTTTGGTACTAACGATTATTGTGGTGTTGGTGTTTTCAAATTGGGGATTTTCCATTCTCTTTTGATTCAGATTGGGGATTTTTTTCCAGGATGCGAAAGGAGGGTGAGGAAAGAGAAGGATGAGTTTATTAGTTTCCTTCTTAATCAATTTTTCTTAATTAATAATCCTCAAAGTTTTGAGGAAAAAGGGGGGATAATTAATATTGGTCAAAATTTTCTTCTATATTTTTTTAATTAATAATCGCCAGCAAGAAGAGATTAAGGAAAGAGAGCCCCTATCAACTAATTGTCCCAATTTTCTTCTTAATTAATTTTTTAAAATTAATTTTTCCTAATTAATAATCGTCAAAATGAGAAAAAAAGGTTGGGTTGACTATTCAGGAAAGGGATGGGGTAGTTAATAATCTTCAAAATTTTAATGCTTTATTTGTTTTTCATCCTAAGGGCCCCACGCCACCACTAATATACCTTAACTGCCCCTAATACTACCCCTAATCTTAAATCTATCCCAAACTAAATAATCCCCACACCCGAATTTGAACCCGGGTGGCCTCCGTGGACAAAGGACTTTGATGCCAATCCGACCAAGAGGTCGCTGGCGCTTTATTTGTTTTTCTAATTCTAATTAATGAGGAGACAAGTTTTCCATCTTACACTTTAATTTTTTTTTTTATTTGGACCCTTCACGCCACGTGTTATTTTTTTACTAGTCCACCTTAAACAAGGGCGCCACCCGGGCGCCAGTGGCCACTTGGCGCGTCCACGTCGGATGAAGGCACATGCCAAATTGAGTGAACAGTGGCCCAATTTTGACTTTGGGCGAATTAAAATAGATTTGGATAAATGAGTATCCAAATCGAAATAAATGTGGTAGTTTAGAGAGGAAATTAAATTTTTTTAACTTTATATCCAAATTGCAATTTTCAAGTTAACTGAGGTCCTATTTTAAGCATTATGCCTAAATTTTAAGATACGTGCAACAACTGTTACAGAGATACCAATTTATGTTTTTCACAAAAGTTGACATCTCATTGAATCCCAAAATCTGGGGTGGAAGGTTAGAGAACATTAAAGAAATTTGAGGAAGAAATGATGAACCTAAAAAATGGGTTATCTTAATTAAAAATTTGAAAATTTTACTTTTATAGAAACAACGTGAGTTTTCCATATTCTTCAATCTAGGTTTTGAAAAGATTAGAAACTATCTCTTTATTTATAATGTTACTCAACCATGGATTGTTGAAAAAGGTTGCTTTCCATGTTGCTTCAAAGGATTTACTTATTTGATCAGGATTTACTTAGTTGGGCCACTGTTGTGCTTTCCAACTAAGAAATATTTTCTAAAGCTAGTTTATGATGGAATTTCCCTTTTAATTTTTGGGCAAAACACCCAATTTGCTTCACTAATTTGTGTGATTTGGAGGTTCTCATACATAATTGGGTCAATATACATACACACTTTTGTCGATTGTGTACACCAATCATAAAAAAAAGGGTTCAATGCACCCAACCTGTCAAAATTTGAGTGTAGCATGCTACACATGTCAAGTCCACTTGACAAAACCTCAAACCGGAATTATTTTGGAGCATCCATAAAAAGCCATAAAACCCACAGTTTGTTTGCTTCAGCTGACGTTGTCAATGATAGGTCAGCATATTACACTCCAATTTTGACCAGACTGGGTTATTCGAACCAATTTTAGAAATTGACATATACAATTGACCCCGTTTTATAAATTGGTGTATAAAATGTATGAAAACCAGCAAAAGACACAATTGGTGTGGTAAATTGGGTCCACGCTCGCTGATTTTGGGTGTCCCGTGATGTCTTTAAGCAATTCTGCGAATTTGGGATATCTTTTCAACCAGTAGAATCGAGGGTTCTTTTTGGTTTTCTTAAATTAGTAGGCTAATCTGCACCAAACCTGCATTTTGTTGGAGAATAACTCGCTCTTTAGAAGATTAAAACAATTTGACAAATTCCGAAACTCAAAAAGCACATTATCCGAATTGTCTTGAAAGTTTCCTTTTGGTCCAAGAACTTAAAGCCGACAATAAATCGTGACTTGGGATCAAGACGGATTATTTAACAAGTTGTACTTTTCTATTATATATATTTAAAGTTGTATCCCTCGTCATGTTTTGACACATAGGATTTTTTAGATCTTGCTTTATTGCCATGTAGAGATTTTAGGGTCTTCTTTTATTGCCATATGGAGTGTTGTAAATATAGTTTTATTGGTCATAATGACAAACATATTTATCCCATAATAACTTATTAAATTGTGTACCAATTTTCTTTTAAAAAAATTAAATTATCAGATTTATAGTTAATCCCAACAACGTGAAAAAATCAACCAAAATCATCACTTTTAAAAGATACACTCCCAATTATACTTTAACTAAATCAAAAAAACCAACCTCCATCCTATCAGAAAAAAAAAAACCTTAAACCCATTGATTTTGTACCGATTCTTTTTTAAAAAGATTAAATTGTTAATTACTAAACTCTTATCTCTAAATATTTATAAATACAGGTACAAATTTTGTTTTTGATATTGTTTCTTTTCCATTCATTCTTCTCTCTTTTCTTTCTTTTTTTTAGCCTGCAATACGTACTAATCTCATTCTTTTTTTTTTTTATTCTCTATGTAAGTCTATTTTGGTTTTTAAGTTCCTGTATCTAATACAGTTTCTTTAGAGAAATAAAAAAGTGAAATCACATAGAGAGATTCGGATGTTACTACATTGAAATACGGATACAGTTTCTGTATTTTACAGTTTCTTTACAATTCTTTTTTGTTTTTTAAGTTTCTGTGTCTCATACAGTTTCTTTTGAGAAACAAAGAGTCAGTACAATGAAATCCGGATACAGTTCCTGTGTTTTACAATTTCTCTACAATTCTATTTTGTTTTTAAAGTTTGTGTGTCTCATACAGTTTCTTTTGAGAAACAAAAAAGTGAAAACACACAGAGAAAAAACCGGATGTCAGTACAATGAAATCCGGATACAGTTTCTGTATTTAACAGTTTCTTTTCAACTCTATTTCGATTTTAAAGTATCTATGTTTGAGAAAATTTTATTTATATTTTTATATTTTTTTTGTATTGTATTTGTTTTTTCCCCTCATTTATAATATATATTTTTCCCTTCCATTGCATTAGTTTTCTTTACCAGTATTTTATTTTATTTTCCAATTTTTTGGCATTATGTTGGTTTTTTTTTGAATTTCCTTGAATTTAATATTTTTTCCTATTTTATTTTACATTGCATTATTTTTTTAAAATTTTCCAGCATTCTATATTATTTTTCAGTTTTTTAGCATTGTGTTAATTTTTTTCAATTTTCTTGAATTAAATATTATTTTCCTCTGTTAGTTTTTTGTTTTTCACTTTTTTTTTCACTTTCTTTCTTTCAGTATGAATGTTAGTAAGTATTAACATTTTTTAGAATTTATATAAAAGAAAACATTTTTTAGTATTAACACTTTTTTTGCGTTAAACTTTAATTGTATGTTTAAATTTGTATAATATATTATTTTTTTCAGGAGAATGAATATTCATACATTAGATGAATTGACCCCTGAAAAGGATTCATAGACAATTCAAGTTAGGGTTTCAAGGATGTGGGAGTCATTGAATACCAAATTATAAAATCTTCTTATCAGTTTAGATTTGGTTCTAATTGATTCAAAGGTATGCTTATTTCTTTTTCTTTTTTCCATTATTATTTAATTTTTCTGAAATTACTGTCAAAAAAAATCAGCGCAATATTATTTTCAGTTGGATTTGCTGAAACACCTCGATCCAAATTTACCCTACATACAGCAATTACCGAACAACAGTGCCGACACGTGGCACAAACAGTAAATACATCAAGAATTCCGGCCCAACGGCCCAATGTCAATATCATAACACCCGACTTCGGGAATCTCAATAACAACATTAGTACGGCGGAAGCATTTATAATCTTATAAACAACATATGAAAAACTCCAAATGCAAATTAATGGATCCGAGTCCTGCCTGAGGGTACATTGCAGCTAGCCTCGTACGTTCCTGTACCACAAACAACTCATCCTACGGGATGAAACCCCGCAGGCGAGGGGTGAGTCCGAAGTGCTCACCGACAAAGGATAAACAGAGATATGCAGGCAACCATAATACTTTCGAAGTAAATACAAGCAAAGACAATACAAAGAATCTACCATAACACGACTGAGCCAAGACCAAAAGAATATTTATTATTATTACCAATTTTATCTTTCGGGCCCCGTCAGTGGACAAGCTAGGGTCGTACCTGGTTATTAACTAATTTCGGATGCCAGGCCAAAACACAATCCGGGATCAACATCTCAACAACAACCAATCCGGGATCAACATCCCAATATCCAAATCATCCGGGATCAACATCCCAATATCCACATCATCCGGGATCAACATCCCAATATCCGAACCAAACCGGCTATGACACCACAGAACTAGCCTCTAACCATCTAGTCGTACCACTACTTTCCACGTGACAATTAAATCATCATCTCAAATTCAATTCCAATTCCATTTCCAATACTCATTATACTTTCCTCAATTATCCTCAGTTATCAGTTCAACATTAACCTCAACACAATATCCACAAACCAATAACACAGTTTATCAACAACAACAACAACATCATCATAGCAGTCAAACAACCAACAATAATCATCTCAACAGTTCAATCAAACAACTAAACACACACAGTATTACGGGCACATATCAAAGGTTATCCATCCTCACCTGATGTGTCTCTGAAACTGCTATCCGGTCAAATCTCAATGTCCCTATATACATATATGGCAACACAATCACTTATAATGCACCAACAAAATGATTATGCATGATACCGGTTTAACAATTATTATACGGCTTATCTGTTTATTTCATTATCTCCGTAATTATCTTATTACCAAACATTTCAACCAACTTGGTGGCAATTAATTAAATCCAGTGGTTATGAAACACCCCGACTACTATTTACCCGACTAACAGTATTTACCGAACAACAATGCCGACACGTGGCACAAACTGTGTAAATACAATAGTAAACCGGCCCAGTGGCCCAAAGTTTACATCACACTACCGATCTCGGGTACAACAGTATCAAAAGCACAGCGGAAGCAATTTTAATAATTACAACAACAGTATAAATCGACTCGATGCAACTATGGATCCAGATCCGTCAGAGGAGATGCCGCAGCCTGCCATGACGCATTCCTGCACAAAGAATAACGTAGCCTGCAGATGGGGCAGGTGAGGGGTGAGATTCTCTATAATCTCACCGACACATAACCCATGATGAACAACATAGCATATACCTAATAGTTAAGAGCACAACAATACGGCATACAAGTGGTACAGAACTCCGAACAAATACAGTCACAAAGAATAATGCGGACTATGCAAATGTCCACCCCATCGACTATGCAATGCACTGACAACCTATTACTGACTGCACCATACACTAGTGCCCGACCAGGACACTTCAACTCGACTACGTATTGGGTATCCGACCCAGTCTCAACAGACTATATAATACATACTCTAGTCCTGACAGACTATACTCAACAGAGGTTCCTCATCGTATGGTAACATACCGATACTGTGCTTGCCGATCATCTAACCCGGTACCAAAACAAACTCAAATCACGTGAGCCTCGCTCACCGGGTAGCCGGCAACCAGCACGGACCTTACCCAATCAACATCACAAACCGGTCCCCGGGTAGAATCACAACACAATACGGCAACAGCAGACACCACAACAACTTGTAACCACAACAACAACAATACTCAATATCCGATCTAAAATGACAAGTGATACTCATCCAACAATTATCAAAAGAAGCCAACAAACAAAGGACAACTGGCAACCGATGCCAACAATGGACTACTCACAACCAATGACAATAATTAACACCCGTAAACCGGCAACCTATGCCGTCCACGGTCAACCGACTAAACTGAGGACTGCAACCTCCCAAGGTATGATCATGAGACATCATGCAAATGAACATATCACATCACAGCCCATCAAAGAAGAAGCACATTTCAAACAAGACTGAGCCAAGACCAAAAGAATGCTTAATTATTTTTATTACCAGTTTTATCTTCCGGGCCCCGTCACTGGAAAAGCTAGGGTCGTACCTGGTTATTAACTAATTCTGGATGCCAGGCCCAACCACAATCCGGGATCAACATCCCAATATCACAAATCCGGGATCAACATCCCAATATCACAAATCCGGGATCAACATCCCAATATCACAAACCCGGGATCAACATCCCAATCAACCAACCAACCGGCCATGACACCACAGAACTAGTCTCTAACCATCTAGTCGTACCTCTACTTTCCAAGTGACAATTATATCATCATCTCAAAATCAATTCCAATTCCTTTACTCTATTCTCAATTATCCATCTTTTCTTTGTTCCAGATTATTTCTCAGATCAACTCAACAACAGGCTCATAACATCAATTAATCACAGCTTAACAGTTCAACACTATTCAACACAGTATCCACGAGTCTAATCATTATCCAACAAAAGCATCAACAAATTCCACAACAATCAAATAACAGACGATAATCAATTCAGCAGTTCAGTCAAACAACAAAACAAACACAGTATTACAGGCACATATCTAAGGTTATCCATCCTCACAACAAATATCAATAATTACTACCAAGATATCATCAACAACAACCATAAGATGCAATGGAACCTATGTAGTTCCAAGACCAACCATCCCGGCTATCACGGGTGGAATGACGTATATGCAACCTCACCTGATACTCCTCGGAAGCTGGTATCCGGTTAAGCCTTG
>JAKUCV010001361.1:236241-253945 GCA_028386065.3 Turnera subulata
GGACCAGAAAATAACCGATACCTCCTTAGTTATTTTCCGGTGTGATTTTTCGAGAAATTCCGGAACCCGAAAAATACCAACTTAGTTCCGAAAAACTCACGGGAAAATCACGAGCGCGGGAAAACACTCGGTTTCGAAAAACGACTCCCGATTTACCTTGAATTAATTACCCAAGATTAATTCAACAGTAAATCACGGTAAATACGCTTTTACAGTCCCGGTAAAAATCAAAAATTTTACCCGGGCTGTTACAAACAAAATTATTCATAAAAATTCTATTTGTAATTAATTGAAGTTATGTCCTATATATATATATATTAGCTAGAAGAAATAACCGCTGTAAACGATATATACATTTAGTAAATCTTATATAATCGTAAGTACTTTTATACATAAACTATAATCATTAATTAAATAAAAATATAGTCTAGTAATATCTATGCCGGTGAAAATAGCTACAGTACGTTATACGATATATATGTATATACTTGTACAAGACTAAAGTTAGTAATTAAAATAAGGTGTAAATCTATTATTATTTTAGCTTAGGATTACGGAAATAAATATATATATACATGTCTAGGCCTTTTATAATATAAATTCAATTAAACATAATTAAGGAAATTTAAAAATTAAACTCGGTAGGCCTTCACGAACGTTTAGCCCATCGGAGGTTAAATCTAATATCAACATAATTTCGAAAATTAAATAAGAGACATAATTAAAATAAATAAACGACATGGGCCTTTTATTATTTAGCCCAATTAAAATTAAATAATCGAAAGTTAAATACAATGGGCCTTTTACGAGCCCAGATAAATGTAAATAAAATTAAAACCAGAAATTAAATACTATGGGCCTTTTCATTAGCCCATTTGAAAAATTAAATAAAAAAATAAATAAATGCATAAAGAAAATAAGTAAAAGCATAAATATATATATAAAAACACAATTAAATAAATAAAGCAAAGCATAAATAATTAAAACAGGATATAAAATAAAATCATAAGTTTATTTTAATTAAGTTAATTAATAGTTATATCAATTGTTTAAATGTCCGGTTCGTTAATGTTATCCGGGTTCGTTAGATGCACATGGTCCAAAGAGACTCGGGTTTACCCAAAGGTCCGTCCGAGCTCGCCGGCAAATACTCGAGACTGCCGGAAACTCGCCGGATTCCGGCAACTACTGTTCACACAGTCCTCAACACCCCTGTTACTGTTCACCGTGAAGCATCCAACCCGCAACACCATCTGCTACCATTCCTCTAGCAGCAGAACAACCCACACCTCCACCAACCCACGGCGTCCATCAATCAAAACAGCCTATTCATCATACCCCCCAATCATCCACCCTTCATCAACTCGATTCAGATCAACAACCCAACGAAAATTGATTAGCAACAATCCTCAACACGAAAGAAAGAGCAGAAAGGAAGAAGAAGCCCGGCCAAAGACTCACCATTCTGGGCTTTGCCGGCGACGACTCGAGGAAGAACAAGGTCCACAGGTTCCTCTTCCTGATGGCAAACGGCGACGACGATGTCACTCCTCTATTCGGTAGAGGAAGCCGGCGAATGTGCAGAGGCAGGGGAAGGGAGATCGGACCTCCTATACACAGAGGCGGCTCGGGTTCGTCTTGGTGGAGGCGTCGTCATCTAGATGCAGCGGCGGTGGCGTGTGGCTGTCGGCACTGGAGGGGAGGCGGCGATGGACCGAGAGGCAGATCGGGACGAGCTGGGCGACAGCTCGTGGTGACGGAGACACGAGCACGAAGGAGAAGAGAGGAGCAGTGGCGACAGGCGGCTCGAGCTCGGACCTCCGGTGGCAGCGGCTTCGATCGACTGAGAGAGGGAAGGGAGAAGGAAGACACGGCGGCTCTGGTGCGGCGGAGGAAGGATGAGGAGAAAGGAGGAGAAGGTCACGGGGGCTGGTGGTTCAGGGTGAGGTGAAGAGGAAGAAGGGAGAGGAGAAGGGAGAGATGGTGGCTCGGCCGGTGGTGCGTTGGGTGGTCGATCGGGTTTGTGGTGAAGAAGAGTGACGATGATGATAATGGCAGGAAGAGAGAGAGGAAGCAGAGGAGGAAAGTGAGAAGAAATTGGGAGAGAGGAAGAGGGAGGCGTGAGAAACCGGGAGGAGGAGAAGAGAAAATAAAGAAAATGAAGGGGGAAGAAGACGCAGAAGAAAGAAAATGGGGAGGGCCGGTTGGTCACGGGTGAGGAAAGGAAAAGAAAATGACAACAAAAGGAAAAAGTAAGAAAAGATGGGAGGGAAGAAACAATAGGAAAAGGGGGCCGGTTGAGAGAGAAACGGGAGAGAGGAAAAGAAAGAAAAAAGAGGAAAAGAAAACAAGGAAAGATAAGAATTTGGATTTTTGTCGGGACATCGCAATCGCAGGGGTACTCTCGTCCTTTCGAATTTCCGTCCCGAGTCCAAAAATACAACTTGGGTTTGGAAAATCCGATTAATACCCCTGAGCGTCGTCCAAGTCTCGGAATTGAAAACCGAGGCTCGGTTAACGAGAGACACTCCAAAACGCATATCGGTATTAAACCTTGTGTTTAACATTTTAATTTAATCTTTGAAAAACATAAACACGATTTAGCAGTTATTCTTTTACAAAATTCAAAGTAAATCTCCAAAGATTAATATATATAATATCATGGAAAATAAAAGATAAAATTTCTTTTTAAGTTATATTTGGTAAATCATTACACAAAAATATCATAGCAAAGTAATAATAATATTGCTGTTAATGTTGATTAGAAAATAATAATATTAATAATAACGGTAACAACAATAATAATAATTTTGAGAGTATAAAGATAATAGTGAAAATAATAAAAATTAACTCAGATTGGTAAAATTCTTGATTAACCGCGATAAAATTTTATTACCCACCGTAAAAGTCAAAATAGAACGGTAATATTAGTAGAAAATTTACCCGGGTCGTTACAGGTTATATCAAGTATATTTGATATAAATAAAAAACCGAAACCGAGCGCCCAAGCTGATATCCCGGCCCTTAGGTCGCTTATGACAAGAAAACATGTATATACATAAATACGTCGTATAAATTATATTTTGGTAACATATCAAAGTAAATAATATTTCATAAATACTTATCCTCGATAAAATAATAATAGTAGTAGTAACCATATATACGCTTAGTAAGAATTGACTATAAAATAGTGGTAACGTTAAATACGGCCAAATAGTATATGAATAATACATATCCGATAATAAAACCATTAAATAGGAAATACCTCCATTGGTAAGGAGGTTAACATAGCTGATATATAGTATAAAATAATTTTAACATGATATATAAAATATATATACGTTTGTATCCATTAATTGTAAACAGAGTATAGAGAGTAGTAATAATACCATAGCTCGATAAAATACAACGGTTATTTAATAATATAACACTTCAAAACTTGTACATATTAAGTAGTTAGATTTAATATATAACAAAATCATTGGGCAAAATATTATAATTGCTAATAAATTGATATTTCAAAATAATATTATAGTTAATAAAATATTTCTTGATAAATTAATAAAATATAATTTAGCCTTAAAATAAATTTGCACAGGTTATATGTAAGAATAAAATTGGTAGAAATAATTGATATGAAACTAATATTAATTTAGCCCAAAATAAACTCATATATATATATAGCCAAGAATATAAATTTAGATTTATAATTATTTAGCCAATGAAAATATAGGTAGTAGTAGTATTTATATAAGACTGAAATTGATAAATAAATAAGGTATGGGCCTATTATCATTTAGCCTAGAGGAACGGTAATTAAATGTATTATAATCGTATTAACATAATTAGGAAATTAAGCCCAGGGGACCTTCACTTGCGTTTAGTCCATCGGAGAAAATAATAAAACAATTTCGAATTAATGAAGCAATTAAATTAAATACCATGGGCCTTTTATTGTAATTCGCCCAATAAAATAAATAAAATCGGAAATTAAATTCAATGGGCCTTTTACGAGCCCAGGTAATCGTAAATAAAATTAAAACGGAAATTTAAATACTGTAGGCCTTTTAATAGCCCAATCGGAAAATAAAGACATAAAGTAAGTAATAAAATAAAAGCATAAATGAAATAATCGAAAAGCATAAAATAAATAAGAGCAGAGTTAAATAAATAAAACATAAATTAAATTGCATAAAATAAAAGTATTGGTTAATATTAATTAACTTATTTAATCATTTCATTAATTATCATTTTAATGTCCGGGTCCATTATCGTTCGGGTTCGTTAATGATGCATGGGTAGTCCAAAGGTTCGGGTTTTACCCACAGGTCCGTTTTCCGGGCTCGCTGGAAAATTCCCGAGACACCAGAATCTTGCCGGAATCCGGCGGGTTACTGTTCACGCAGTCCAACACTTTCAAGCTCACAGGTTACTGTTTCCCGTCCATCAACGAGTCCAACCACCGCACAGAGTCATCACCGAGCCACCCATCAAGACCAACACCATACCCACAGCAGCATCACGGTCAACCAATCACCGTCTCAAGCCCACAACCACAGAAGTCCCACCGGCGACATCACACAAATCCCCACCCGATTCAGGTGAGCAGACCCACAAATCAACAACACCCAAAGCTTAATTAGTACAACCCAATCAACAGTCACAGGAGGGAAGGGGTGAAATTGGCAGCAACACTAACCCCGATGGCAGCGCTAGTTGCTGAGGAGAGGAAGGAATCGGACGGGGAAATGAGGGCACTAACGACGACTTTGTCGATCCTCGTCCCTGGTGTGGTAGCGACGGTGCGTGGGTAACAGAAGGAAGAGAGGGGTTGGCGAACGGCTGTGGAGGGAAGCGACGGTTGCGGGAACAGGAGAGGAAAGGAAGGAGGGAGAGGAGCCGATAGTTACAGCGGCGACACTGGCACTGGCAGCTTCAGGCGGCAGCAAGGGAGGAGCAGGTGAGTCACGGGGAGGGATGATGTGAGATTGATTGAGGGAGAAGCCGAGACAATTGGGAACTGATGGGTGTGTCTCGGTGAGTAAGGGAGGAAGGAAAGAGGAGGAAGGAGAAGCAGGAAGAGGGTGGTGGTGTGGTCGGTGGTGGCGATGGGAGGAAGGACATAGGGAGAGAGGGGATGGTGGTGGTGGCGGTGTGTACGAGGAGGAGGTGAGGGTGGTGTCTTTGTGGTGGAAGGGAAAGAGCTGGTGAAGGCGACGGCTGGTGAAGGGGGTGAGGCAGGGGCGTGAGGTGAAGAGAAGATAAGGAGGAGGAAGGGAGGAAGAAGACAAGAAAATGGGGAGGGCCAGTTGGTCACGGGTGGAGAGGAGAAAAGAAAGAAAAGAAAGAAGAAAAAGAAGGAAAGAAAAGATAAGAAGAGTGGCCACGTGGCAAGCCACGATTGGCCGGTCCGGATTTCCGTCCCGAGTTCGAAAATACAACTTGGGCTCGAAAAATTCGATTAATACCCCTGAGCGTCGTCCAAGTCTTGGAACTAAAAACCGAGGCTCGGTTAGTTAAAAGATACTCACGAGCGTCACATATCCTCGGTGATCGAAACGGGGCTCGGTTATTCCCGGAAAACCCTCGGTAAAACTCGGTCCGTTAGAATTCATCGAATTACGACGTTTAGATTTCTTTTTAAATTGTAATTAGTAAATTATGCAACAAAAATACCATATCGGTATAATAATAATAATATCACTATTAATGTTTGTTAGAAAAAATATTTAAAATAATAGTTGCGATAATAATAATAACAACAGTAATAGTTTTGAGAGTAGCAAAAATAATAGTGAAAGTAATATAAATTAACTCGGTCTGGTAAAATTCTTGATTAACCGCGATAAAATTTTATTAACCACCGTAAAAGTCAAAACAGCTTGGTAAAAACCACGAAAATTTTACCCTGGTCGTTACATTCTACCCTCCTTAAAGGAATTTCGTCCTCGAAATTCACAGCGTAGTCCAACAATCCCATAAACATTTATATAGTCATCATGATTGTCAATCCTTCCACAATTCATCAAATCTATACACTCCAAATTGTCTCCCATCAATCATAATTGAATTTTCCGAATAAATTTTCCAGATTATAACCCCCGAACCATGTCGATCATCACCTCAAAATTTATTACATAACTATCCATCAAATAATATTTCTCTTCTTAAATCCACCGAAACTAGCAATGATCATAACTTCGATTGTAGCTCTTTAAATAATACCTCGAATCATCAAATCATCAAACTCTTTTTTTTAGATTGAATCACCAATATCATCAAATCATCGAACCCTCTTTTTTTTAAAAAAAGATCAAATCACCTCTGACATCAAGAATTCCATGATCACTAATCCAATCCTCAAATAAAGTTATCACATCAAAAACAACTTTAGTATCCAAAAATCATCAACCCGTTTCTTCAAAAGAAAATTGAATCAGCTCCAAAATCATAGAATTTCCAAGAATATCAATCCAATCTTCAACTCAAATTGTCACCTCATAAACAAAGCAGTACCCACAAGTCGTCAATTTATCACGTCATAATCAAAACAGTACTAAAAAATCATCATTTCCTACTTCATCAAGGTCATATATTATCATACCATCACTTAAAGATATAAAAACCAAAACCCATAACTAAATCTTACTTGTTCTGGCGAAACTTCCAATGCACGAATACAACAAGGCAGACTTCTTGCCGTCTCAAGGTCCCTTATCTCACTGTTCTTCCCGGGCAACGACCATGTTTGGACTTTATAAGCGTTTCATCATCAAAATCATAAAACTTTCCAAAAACAACAGTTACATCTTATAAACATATTCAACCCACAGCCTAAGCTATAATTATTACTTTGTCAAAACTCATCCTTTAGAAACTTATCTTTTCAAAACTTTGGATCAACAAAACAACAGTATTGCAAGGTACTGAAATACAGATAACTTGTCATCCAACTGTATTTATGAGAAAGTATACTCACATGTGAATGTTCTGCAGCAAGCTGGCGTCCCTCGACTGGATCCATTATGCACTAAACATATGATTATGCATGCAATCATGTTAATCATGTGGAGCGAGCTATGAACAAAAAATAAGCACATTAAACAAGCACAGCAAACACCCTAGGACCTACCGCCTGCTCCGCTACCAAAATGAAACACCCCGATCCAAATTTACCCTACATACAGCAATTACCGTACAACAGTGCCGACACGTGGCACAAACAGTAAATACATCAAGAATTTCGGCCCAACGGCCCAATGTCAATATCATAACACCCGACCTCGGGAATCTCAATAACAACATTAGCATGGCGGAAGCATTTATAATCTTATAAACAACTTTTGAAAAACTCCAAATGCAAATTAATGGATCCGAGTCCTGCCCGAGGGTACACTGCAGCTTGCCTCGTACATTCCTGTACCACAAACAACTCATCATACGGGATGAAACCCCGCAGGCGAGGGGTGAGTCCGAAGTGCACACCGACAAAGGATAAATAGAGATATGCAGGAAACCATAATACTTTCGAAGTAAATACAGGCAAAGACAATACAAAGAATCTACCATAACACGACTGAGCCAAGACCAAAAGAATATTTATTATTATTACCAATTTTATCTTCCAGGCCCCGTCACTGGACAAGCTAGGGTCGTACCTGGTTATTAACTAATTTCGGATGCTAGGCCAAAACACAATCCGGGATCAACATCCCAACAACAACCAATCCGGGATCAACATCCCAATATCCAAATCATCCGGGATCAACATCCCAATATCCGAACCAAACCGGCCATGACACCACAGAACTAGCATCTAACCATCTAGTCGTACCACTACTTTCCACGTGACAATTAAATCATCATCTCAAATTCAATTCCAATTCCATTTCCAATACTCATTATCCTTTCCTCAATTATCCTCAGTTATCAGTTCAACATTAACCTCAACACAATATCCACAAACCAATAACACAGTATATCAACAACAACAACAACATCATAGCAGTCAAACAACCAACAATAATCATCTCAGCAGTTCAATCAAACAACTAAACACACACAGTATTGCGGGCACAAATCAAAGGTTATCCATCCTCACTTGATGTGTCTCTGAAACTGCTATCCGGTCAAACCTCAATGTCCCTATATACATATATGGCAACACAATCACTTATAATGCACCAACAAAATGATTATGCATGATACCGGTTTAACAATTATTATACGGCTTATCTGTTCATTTCATTATCTCCATAATTATCTTATTACCAAAAAGTTCAACCAACTTGGTGGCAATTAATTAAATCCAGCGGTTATATCAAGTATATTTGATCTAAATCAAAAACCAAAACCGAGCGCCCAAGCCGATATCCCGGCCCTTAGGTCGCTTATGACAAGAAAACATGTATATACATAAATACGTCGTATAAATTATATTTTGGTAACATATCAAAGTAAATAATATTTCATAAATACTTATCCTCGATAAAATAATAATAATAGTAGTAACCATATATACGCTTAGTAAGAATTGGTTATAAAATAGTGGTAACGTTAAATACGTCCAAATAGTATATGAATAATACATATCCGATAATAAAACCGTTAAATAGGAAATACCTCCATTGGTAAGGAGGTTAACATAGCTGATATATAGTATAAAATAATTTTAACATGATATATAAAATACATATACGTTTGTATCCATTAATTATAAACAGAGTATAGAGAGTAGTAATAATACCATAGCTCGATAAAATACAACGGTTATTTAATAATATAACACTTCAAAACTTGTACATATTAACTAGTTAGAATTAATATATAACAAAATCATTGGGCAAAATATTATAATTGCTAATAAATTGATATTTCAAAATAATATTGTAGTTAGTAAAATATTTCTTGATAAATTAATAAAATATAATTTAGCCTTAAAATAAATTTGCACGGGTTATATGTAAGAATAAAATTGGTAGAAATAATTGATATGAAACTAATATTAATTTAGCCCAAAATAAACTCATATATATATATATATATAGCCAAGAATATAAATTAAGATCTATAGTTATTTAGCCGATGAAAGTATAGGTAGTAGTAATATTTTTATAAGACTGAAATTGATAAATAAATAAGGTATGGGCCTATTATCATTTAGCCCAGAGGAACGGTAATTAAATATATTAGAATCGTATTAACATAATTAGGAAATTAAGCCCAGGGGACCTTCACTTGCGTTTAGTCCATTGAAGAAAATAATAAAACAATTTCTAATTAATGACGCAATTAAATTAAATACTATGGGCCTTTTATTGTAGTTAGCCCAATAAAATAAATAAAATCGGAAATTAAATTCAATGGGGCTTTTACAAGCCCAGGTAATCGTAAATAAATTTAAAACGGAAATTTAAATACTGTAGGCCTTTTAATAGCCCAATCGGAAAATAAAGACATAAACTAAGTAATAAAATAAAAGCATAAATGAAATAATCGAAACGCATAAAATAAATAAAAGCAGAGTTAAATAAATAAAACATAAATTAAATTGCATAAAATAAAAGTATTGGTTAATATTAATTAACTTATTTAATCATTTCATTAATTATCTTTTTAATGTCCGGGTCCGTTATTGTTCGGGTTCATTAATGATGCATGGGTAGTCCAAAGGTTCGGGTTTTACCCACAGGTCCGTTTTCCGGGCTCGCCGAAAAATTCCCGGGACACCGGAATCTTGCCGGAATCTGGCGGGTTACTGTACACGCAGTCCAACACTTTCAAGCTCACAGGTTACTGTTTCCCGTCCATCAACGAGTCCAACCACCGCACAGAGTCATCACCGAGCCACCCATCAAGACCAACACCATACCCACAGCAGCATCACGGTCAACCAACCACCATCACATGCCCACAACCACAGAAGTCCCACCGGCGACATCACACAAATCCCCACCCGATTCAAGTGAGCAGACCCACAAATCAACAACACCTAAAGCTTAATTAGTACAACCCAATCAACAGCCACAGGAGGGAAGGGGTGAAAATGGCAGCAACACTTACCCCGATGGCGGCACTAGTTGCTGAGGAGAGGAAGGAATCAGACGGGGAAATGAGGGCACTGACGACGACTTTGTCGATCCTCGTCCCTGGTGTGGTAGCGACGGTATGTGGGTAATAGAAGGAGGAGAGGGGTCGGCGAACGGCTGTGGAGGGAAGCGGCAGTTGCGGGAACATGAGAGGAAAGCAAGGAGGGAGAGGAGCCGATTGTTGCAGCGACGACACTGGCACTGGCGGCTTCAGGCGGCAGCAAGGGAGGAGCAAGTGAGTCACGGGGAGGGATGATGTGTGATTGATTGAGGGAGAAGCTGAGACAATTGTTAACTGATGGGTGTGTCTCGGTGAGTGAGGGAGGAAGGAAAGAGGAGGAAGGAGAAGCAGGAAGAGGGTGGTGGTGTGGCCGGCGGTGGCGAGGGGAGGAAGGACAGAGGGAGAGAGGGGATGGTGGTGGTGGCGGTGTGTACGAGGAGGAGGTGAGGGCGGTGTCTTTGTGGTGGAAGGGAAAGAGCTGGTGAAGGCGACGGCTGGTGAAGGGGGTGAGGCAGGGGCGTGAGGTGAAGAGAAGATAAGGAGGAGAAAGGGAGGAAGAAGACAAGAAAATGGGGAGGGCCAGTTGGTCACGGGTGGAGAGGAGAAAAGAAGAAAAGAAAGAAAAGAAAGAAGAAAAAGAAGGAAAGAAAAGATAAGAAGAGTGGCCACGTGGCAAGCCACGATTGGCCGGTCCGGATTTCCGTCCCGAGTCCGGAAATACAACTAGGGCTCGCAAAATTCGATTAATACCCCTGAGCGTCATCCAAGTCTCGGAACTAAAAACCGAGGCTCGGTTAGTTAAAAAATACTCCCGAGCGTCACGTATCCACGGTGATCGAAACGGGGCTCGATTATTCCTGGAAAACCCTCGGTAAAACTCGGTCCGTTAGAATTCATCGAATTACGACATTTAAATTTCTTTTTAAATTATAATTAGTAAATTATGCAACAAAAATACCATATCGGTATAATAATAATATCACTATTAATGTTTGTTAGAAAAAATAATAAAAATAATGGTAGCGATAATAATAATAACAACAGTAATAGTTTTGAAAGTAGCAAAAATAATAGTGAAAGTAATATAAATTAACTCGGTCTAGTAGAATTCTTGATTAACCGCGATAAAATTTTACTAACCACCATAAAAATCAAAACAGCTTGGTAAAAACCGTGAAAATTTTACCCGGGTCGTTACATTTGTTTTAATTTTTTCTTATTTTTATATTATTTCTTTTTCATTTTATTAGTTTTTTAAAATTTCCCAGTATTATTTACATTTTTATATTTTTTTTGCTTATTTATAATATATTTTTTCCCTTCCACTGTATTAGTTTTTTTACAGTACTATATAATATTTTTCAATTTTTTTGATATTATGTTGGTTTTCTTAATTTCCCTGAATCAATTTTTTTTGCTATTTTCTTTTACATTTCATTAGTTTATTTTTTGTAAATTTTCTTGAATTAAATATTATTTTCCAGTTTCTTATACATTGTGTTAGTTTTTTACTTAATATTATATTATATTTCTGTTTTTTAAATTATTCCTATTGTTTTTAATTTTTTTGAATATTATCAAATAAATTCACGATAATATTACTTTTTGTTGTATTTGTTTTTTCAGATTAATATAATATTTTCTCTCTTTTTTTATCATCTCATTGGTTTTGTGTTTCAAAATTTTTAGAATTATTTATTACTTTCATGTTTTAATTTTTTTGGCATTGTGTTTGTTTTTTTAATTTTCCTGATTTATTCAATATTTTTCTTGTAACAGCTCGGGTAAAAATTTTGAATTTTTACCGGACTGTAGAAGTCTATTTACCGTGATTTACTGTTGAATTAATCTTGGTTAATTAATTCAAAGTAAATCGGGAGTCGTTTTTCGAAACCGAGGGTTTTCCCGCGCTTGTGATTTTCCCGCGGATTTTTCGAACTAAGTTGGTATTTTTCGGGTTTCGGAATTTCTCGAAAATCACACCGGAAAATAACCAAGGAGGTATCTGTTATTTTCTGGTCCGGATCGGACTCGCCCGTAATACAGAGCCTAAACGTAATAACAAAGTGTACCTATTATCAAGTAGAAAGTCAAATATTTTTCTTTTGTCTACTTCTCCTCTTGGCCTTCCTTCGTCCTTTCCTTCTTTTTTTTTCTCCTCTCTTTTTCTTAAAAAGAGAGAAAAGAGAGAAAAGAAAAAAAGAGAGAGAAAAAGAAAAAAAAGGAAAAAGGAAAAAAAGGAAAAAAAAGAGAAGAAAATAAGAAACAGAAAAAAATAAAATACATAGAAAAAAAAGAAATGAGAGAAAAGAAAAGAAAAAGAAAAGAAAATCAGAAAAAAATAGAAACGAAAATAAAAGAAAATAGAAAAATGCAGAAAAAAAAGAAAAAAAGGGGAACAGTGTCGTCACCTTCCCGGCCTCCTCGGTTACTGTACACCTCGAGGCGCTCCAGGCCTCCTCCTGACGCACCACCATCTCCAGGAGACTCGCCGTCTTGTCGCCGACCGAACCCCGCCTTCCACGACTGATTCAGCCGCCGGACGCGAGCGCAGGAGGCGTTGACCCGCCGGATTCCCCGCGGAGCTGGCTCTCCTCCTCACTGCTCCGCCACCGCGCCGCCTTCCGCCGAGGTTCCACCGTCCTTGGGGTCGCCTCAGCCTTGTCAACCCCGCGTGGTCTCCCTCTCGCCGTCCCGTGCCTCGTCGCGCCGCCGTCGTTGCAGACCCGAGGTGAGCAGCTTGCGACCCGCGTTCGACCCGCTTCGATTGGTCGGGTCGCGCTGTGCTTGAATGGGTTTGTGGGCTTTGCGTGTTTTGGATCTGGGCTCGGGTTGGGCGTGGGCCGGCTGGGCTTGCACAGTGCGAGCCTGGTCCGGCACTGTTCAGCCCAGTCCACCTAATTAAAAAAAACAATTTACTTATATATATATTTATTTATACATAACCTGATATATATTTTGGAAAAAAAATATATAGTTATTTTGAGTAAATTACTGCCAATTTAAATATGGTATTTTTGTTATAATATAAATATATTTACTTGGTTAAATAATTAAGTTTTATTTTGGAAACCATTATTAAATTGGAAAAAAAATATAAATACCATATAAATAATTTCTGGAAATTTAATATATATATATTATTTCATCTGGAAAATTATAATTTTGGTGTATGTATATAAATATGTATTTTGTAAATTAAAATTAATTATATTTTGTGTTGGAAAATTAAATTGTATATGTATTTAGAAAAAGATAAATACTGTATAAATATTTTCTGAAAATTATAAATATGTTATTATTTTCTGGGAAAATTATGGAGATTATTATTTTGTAAATTATAGTTATTTTATGAAAATATATTTTGAAAAGAGTTTTATTTAAAATATAGTACCGAAATTATATTCGGAAGTACGTACGGTTAATATTTTCGATAAATGGAAATAATAACGGATAAGAACCGGGATGGGTAATTTCGTAGTATTGGCATCATTGTATACCGATTATGTGCATTTATGTGTATGTATGGTCTTATTGTATAGGTTTGGATATCGGGCAGTATCCCGAGGAGCCGGCGTCGGACCGGTCATTATTTTCCGGAGTTGAGTAATCGGCCAAGGTGAGGATGGATTTCCTTCAATATGTGCCTATATTACTCGGTATTTGGTCGTTGATTATTGCATGTTGCATTTGTTGTGAATTGTCTCGGGATGTTCATCCCATGGTTTTGATTATTGTCGGGATGTTTATCCCAGTATTTTGATTGGGTTTGAATATTTATTTTCGTGTCTTGATCATGAGTATAATGGAATAATAATGAATTGTGACGAGGATGTCGATCCTCGGTATTTTGGTTAGGGATGTCGCTCCCTGTGACTTGGTTTTTAATGACGGTAATATAATTGTCACGTGGTAAGTAGAGGTACGACCGGATGGTTAGAGACTGTTTTGTGGTGGCCATGATCTGGGTTCGTGTGATAAGCATGTCTATGCTTGGGATGTCTATCCCGGTTTGTTATTTTTGGGATGTCTATCCCTGGGTTCTTTTTGATCTGGCACCAGGAACAGGTTGATAACCTGGTACGACCCTAGCTTATCCGTGACGGGGCCCGGAAAGATAAAAATTGAATAATGGATTTTATTTGAGTCTTTGGGTCGGTTTTTACTTATTTTTGGACTTGAGTAATTTTTAGTGTCCGTATTGATCGTCTTTCCATTGTCGTGAGCACTTCGGACTCACCCCTCACCTGCGGGCTTTCATCCCGTAGGATGAGTTGTTTCATGTACAGGCTTGGTGCATTCCAGACAGGCTGCAGCGTGATCCCTTGGACAGGCTTGGATCCATAGTTTGCATGTGTTGCAGACAGTGTGTTGTGAGTGTTAAGTCTTCCGTTGTGCATGTTTTCATTATTATTGGGCCATTGGGCCGTGTTGAGTTACTTTTGTTGTTATTATTATGGGCTGTTGAGCCCGAGTTATCGCTGTTTACACTGTATGCTGGTCTTATTCTGGTTGGGTTGTCACAGTTCCGGCTCGGGTTTACTGTGTACGGTAAATTCGGGTCGGGGCGCTTTATTTTGGTAGCGGAGCGGGCGTTAGGTCTTGTCGGGCAGTCTATGTGTGTTGTTGTCTTGTTTGCATAGTTCGCTCCATTTGTTTATTATTTTATGTCATTTAGATAGTGCATTATGGATCCAGTCAAGGGACGCCAGCTGTCGCAGAGCATACACATATGAGGTAAATGATGCCATAATAAGCGGAAATGCAAGTATTATTAATAATATTGATAATTTCATTACAAAGGGAAAATATTACATGATATTTTATAAAAAGGGAAATATTACATTGATTTTTGATACTTTATAAAAATAAAGAAAATACATTTAACGGTTCGGAACGACGTTGACACGGAAACTGTTTGGGTCGCTGTTGATGTTGACCGTGACCCTATCGCTCCAAGAGAACCACATGCCGCCTCTGTCTCTCTAGCCAGGAATCTCGAACCGGTTAGCTTGAGGGAACCGGAGTGGGATGAGACCGTGATCGTCCCGTGGTTGCCACTGTGTCTCCGTCAGAAGAACCATGTTCGGTTTGTACTGGTTCTTCAAGTCCCTCAAAGTACGCGAGAACTCTTGGGCACGCCTTGTCCCTCCTCTGCAGTTCCACACCAGCAGTCGTGCCTTTGGCCAAGTTGGAGGTAGTCGAGTCATTCTGGGCATGCTTTGAGCCGTCATCGAGAGTTGGTAGTATGCACCTTGCTCCATAGTCTGGCAAGTGGACTCCAGGTTGAACTCTTGAAGCCTATCCGAGATGAAGAACATCACGGAGTTTGCTGAGCCGTAGTATGAAGTCCTCAGTGTCACATGGTCCTCTAGGAAGAACACCTCTTCCATGGGAGTGACGAAGAACCTTGACGAGTAGAGTTCGTCGACGAAGACTAGGCGTGGCATTCTGCCGAGCTCGTTCGGTAGCTCTTCAGCACGTTCGTTGACCATGCTGTACGCCAGACGGTTTCTCCTGCCAAGATTGGCACCTTTGACGAAGAAGACTGAAGATGGAGCAGGCATCTTGTTTGGAACGTGTGGGATTCTGTTTTTGGAGCGTTGCGTTTTTGTTTTTCAGAATGGTTTTGTTGCTTTAATGCTTTTGATAATTTACACATCACCGCTCCTTCTTTTATACACCTATGGGGAGCGTGTTTATTGTTTTCAATTTTCAAGATTTGCTTTTTGAATTTTACCGTTGTTGTATTTAATGCTTTGTCAATTGACGCATTTTCCGGACCCATGCCAGAGTTTTTCAAGCTTTTCCTAACTCATGATTTTCTTCGCTCTGGCTACCTTGTCTTTTCTTTCCATGGTCTTGCTATATTTTTCTTGCATCTTTTATCACATGCATCCGTGACCGTTGAGGCTAAACGGATGGGACCACACCTTGAGTAGAGTGCATGTGCGACGAGTTCACAGCTGTTCGAACATCTTGGAGAGATACGAGACGAGACAGACATTTTGGCTCATGCGGAAATTGTGATCAAGTGGGTAACGTGTCTTTCGAGGGACACAGGACGTGCTCGTGATCATCGCCTTGCGAGTTAACGGACGTCACCGTTAGTTGTAAGTTACGTTTCGTGATTCGAGGATGTTCACGTCCGAAATGAGCACCGTTCACGAAAACATATTTTGTTTTAATTTCCTTTTTGTTTTGAATTTGGTTAAACGTTTTTGTTTTAATTTCTTAATGTTTTGATTTTGTTAAACGAGTTTTGTTTTTAATTTTCTTTTCTTTGATTTTATATTCTTATAGTCGATTTTTATTTTACTTTGAGATGTTTTATTTTCCATTGAACAAGAGATTTCATAACACAAGAATTTTTGATTTAAAAGGAAATTATTTTATTTATTTCATAAAAGGTTTACAACAGGAGAAGAAGTACTCTTTATGGAGTTACTTGCTTCTCTAGATCTTTTACAAGCTGTTTTACATTTTGCATGTGCGGGAACAGTTCCGCGCACGCTAGTTCTATCTGCGCCACCGCCGAGCTGATCTTCTTCAGCGAGAAGTTCAGTTACGTTAGCTTCTGTTGCGGAGTGCTGCTCTCAGCGACCGCCTTGCCTTTTCTGTCATCAGCTTTCTTGGGGACTCGCTTCTTTCGTCGTTTTGGGGAAACGACCATGTGCTCCTTCAGGCCGATGATGTTGGTCTTGAAGCGCTTCTTGGGAGGTTCATCATCGGAGCTTGTTGGGAAAGCTGTGCCGCCGATGTAGCTGTTGTTTTCGGAGTCGGAGGTTGTCCTTGATCTTAGTGGAGAGTCCATGACTGTGTGTGAGTATGCCAGTCATGAGATTTGGTATTTATAAGCGGATGAGATGACGCTTAAGGGTATAAGCGGTATCTCATGTTGAGGTTGGATACCTGGCAAAGTGTGCCAGAATCTTATCGTGGTAGGACCCACGGATAAGACGGAATTTTGGGGACGAAATTCTTTTTAAAGTGGGTAGTCTGTAACAGCCCGGGTAAAAATTTTGGATTTTTACCGGACTGTAGAAGTCTATTTACCGTGATTTACTGTTGAATTAGTCTTGGGTAATTAATTCAAGGTAAATCGGGAGTCGTTTTTCGAAACCGAGGGTTTTCCCGCGCTCGTGATTTTCCCGCGGATTTCTCGAACTAAGTTGGTATTTTTCGGGTTTCGGAATTTCTCGGAAAATCACACCGGAAAATAACCAAGGAGGTATCTGTTATTTTCTGGTCCGGATCGAACTCGCCCGTAATACAGCCGGATTTGCATTATTGTTTCACATGGATAATAGTTCATCTTTCAGTTTATAAAAAGAAAACAGATGAAGAGGAGAACCGGAAGGAAGCAGGAAAGGAAGAAAAAAAAAGAGGAGAGAAAAAGAAAAAAAGAGAGAAAAGAGAGAAAAGAAAAAAAGAGAGAGAAAAAGAAAAAAAAGGAAAAAGGAAAAAAAGGAAAAAAAAGAGAAGAAAATAAGAAACAGAAAAAAATAAAATACATAGAAAAAAAAGAAATGAGAGAAAAGAAAAGAAAAAGAAAAGAAAATCAGAAAAAAATAGAAACGAAAATAAAAGAAAATAGAAAAATGCAGAAAAAAAA